>JAQFXT010000011.1:0-203971 GCA_034683725.1 Strigamia crassipes | reverse complement strand
TAAAAATAAATAAAAACAAATTAAAATAAATAAAAACAAGTTAAAAACAAATTAAAACAAATTAAAACAAATTAAAACAAATTAAAACAAATTAAAACAAATTAAAAATAACTAAAAATAATCGTGCCAACTCCTTGTAATGAAAAACTTACTTAATTGGTTTCCCCTTAATACGTGTCGCTTTTTCAGTTTTACGCAATCCTTCTTCACAAATACGAAGAGTCTAAATATTAAGAAAAGGCGTTAATCTAAAACATTTAACAAATTAATTTTATTTTCACCAGTTTGAGTAATCCATCTTCTCCGACCGACCTGATAATACCTTTTACATCCATTTGACCAAGACGAAGAATGAATAACGGCCGACCAGCTAAACAACCAAACACATAAATTAAAAGAGCACATACCACATTTAAGAAATTGTCAAAAACCTTTGTCGTACTGGTGCCATCCTCCAGGGAAGTAATCTTTTACTACACGCGGGGCATCGTACGTGTTCAAAATAAGATCAACTTGATATTTTTTCCTCCAAGACAGAGAATGACAAAGAACATCTCTCGCTTTATCCAAATTAAAATCGGCCGCGCGAAGAAATCTCAAGAGCATTGCGTCGCTTGGTGCCTAAAAAGATCACAATTATTTAATTTATTCATCAATATATGAATTTAATTCCTCACCTTCCCTTTTTGAGCTTGTGACACTAAACGCCGCAGTTGCACTAATTGCGATTCTTGTAAAGGGGTCAATTTCCCCAAACACCGCTCAATATAATCAGAATCCAGCTTAAAATTATCATCTAAAAATTAATAACTTCGAATTAGATTTAATTTTACAGCAGTTTCGGTGATTAACCTTCTGAAATTGTAGCTTCTAGCAGAGAATTTGGAGCTGAACCACTTACAACTGTACTGGAAAGAGCGGAATTAACCTGCGATTCACTAACAACGTGAATTGCCGGTGGAAGTTCCGCTTGTTGGAATGGTGGAATATAAGTGATTCCCTCTGATAGAAGCTCGTTAATATAATATTCAATGACCTCTTTGCCCTTAAAATTTAACAACTACATTCAGTATTTTGCAACTTTAAATTTACGATTCAACCGAAAACTTACTTTCTGAATATTTTGAGAGTATTGTTTCATGGCTAATTTTTCAACAGCATTTTCAAAACCAAAAAATGATTTCACATCCAGACTTGCCGTTTGTTCGAAGCAAGTCCACGATGGATTTTCGGGATGAACCTTAAACACAATTTTTTTTTATAATTAATTTAAATTAAAAAAAAATATGTATAAAGTTACTCAATCGTTGTTTCTTACCGAGTAAAAACAACTTTCATAAACAACAATTCGTGTTGCGAAACTTTCATTCTGCGCATCAATTTTCAACTGACGTGCCCTTCTGTCTAAGGAATTTTTCTGAATAAAATATACAAAATCTACCCCAACAATCTAAACACAAAAAAAAAATCAAAAAAAAAAAAATCGCGTTACAGCGCTGAAACAACAACAGTTGCATGTTTTGTTTACCTTTTTTAATAAGTATGGCGCGTCTACATTTAATTTACATCGTCTTTCAACCTTAGTAACAGCTCGATCTTCACTCGTGACTTCCGAGATTACCTCACTCCCCACAAAAACTGGAATCATTTTGCAAGTTGGAAATCGTCGTTCGTACGCCTAAATTACACGAAAAAAAAACTGCATTTAATTAATCCAACAATTACGAGCATTATATAAACTAAACAATACGTACAGCCATTACTAGCTCGAATGGATACTTGTACACCCTCACGGGAGATTGGTATTTTTGAACCATTGTTAACAATGTGCACTGATTAGTTCGCTGTGAAAAATAAAACTTGTTTTGAGTAAAATAACGAGGCTAAGCGTCGTGTCGAGCACCTACATTTTTTGTAAACGTAAATGTCAGATGACCGAGAAAGTGTTGATCTAGTTAAGTCTTCCGTAAATATCTTGGCATTTATGGTGGCTTTTAAAACATAAAATAAAAGTCTTCTTAATTTGGAAATGATGGAAGTGCTTAGATGGAAGCGAAAGGAATATATGGAAGCGAGGTTTAAAAATAAATGTCGAAGTGGATATTTAACGAGTGATGGTGGCAACAGCGCCACTTAAAATCATTGACCGATTTTTCGACAACTGAGTTGCGTCACACCTGACGTCATTCAATGTACGCGTTTTGAAGTTTAAAGGGCAGAGTAATAAGTGGGTGGAATTGGATAAGTTCACTCATATTAAAAAATTATTTCTGGAATTTTATTTTTTAAATTGAATATTAGTTTTTTCATGAGCTAGAAGTAAATTCAACATTTGCTGGTTTTTTCGTTGCGTGTGGAAATGACATCTGCGGTGAATGACAGCTGTCATTTTCTTTAAAAAAAAAGAATTGAAATTATCGATTTGGGAGATTACATCTATAGAGATTTAATGCGTACTAGGAATCGCCAACTTATTTCGGTTCAATTATTAAACCGGAAGATGTGTTACGTAAGGTAAGTTTTTTTTGGTTTTAAATTTATTTTCATGTCTTTTTATCAAACTAAAAATACATAAAAAAAATTTTATCGTATGTTTATGTTAAATATGGTACGATGTAATTTTGAATGACAGATGGTGTTTTGTACCAATTCCCATGAACATGCATGATAACGGCGCCACGCTCGTCTAGAGTTCGAAGACAAAAGCAATCATTTTTGTAAAACTGAAATCAAAATCAATATTTTAGTAATTACAAATTCAAACTCAACAAATTTGCACGCACTTCTTGATTCCTCATATCAACAATGTTGCCATAACTATCGTCAGTCAAAATGGCTATAAAAAAAATTAATTAAAAATGCATTAAGATTAAGTGTACAAGGTTATATTATGCTGATTGCCATGGTGTCACAACACCTGTTGTAACCCTGGAGCACTTACCTGTGTTTAATATATTGTAAATAGTTAGGATATGTAAAGGGTATAAATATAATATAATGTTATTACTTTGGTAATTCATTGTGTTGTATTTTGTTGTATGCAGATAAAAGGTCTGCATTCTTCACCAAACCCCTTATCTCCCCCTGTCTACATTCCAACCAAAGGGGAAGCCAGCAATGAATGGGATTAGGGATCAAGTGACTTCAATCGATCAATCAAGAAGGAGTGAGATAATCCCATTATCAATCACCTGATCTCCCCTATATAAACTCGTACAACAGGAAGTATATAGGGTCTTACCAGTATCCCAACAGGAATCAGAGTGACCGAAGTTAAATGTTTATCAACTTTTGATTTCATTCGAATGTGGTTAATCCACAATTAAATGAGAACCAAAATGGAAGACAGTCGATTACATGACTACATCCAGCGATCTGGATCAAAATTAGGCACCCTATGGAACCCTGACTGTACCGTGTAATTAGACGATAATCAACAATGGTATCTTGTTGCGTTCGGTCTTCAGGACAAACTTGAACTACTACACGAAGGACTGTGTTTTCTCAAAACCTTTGCAAAGCACGCGTGTGTAGATCTATGTACGTTAGTTTTTGACGGTGTTATCGAGCAGTCGTAATACAGTGCCTGTGTGTCCGACTGCGGAACGGGATAATGATTGCGCTACTTCGTGTAGATCTGGGATATATTTTATTCATCCAAAAGACAGCGAACTTGTAACTCGTGGTTCTCGGAGTTATCAAGCTAATAACTCGTCCTCCTGACCAATCGTTCAACCCCTTTGTCACTCTAGAAGATTTGCAATAGAAACACTAAACGCAGAATTCTTTGAGTGATTTAGTTGTCGTGGAACAATTGCTACTGCGTGGTTAGTCTTAACTAAAACGTGTGGGGACAGAGTTGCTACTTAATCGGCTTTTTGGAGTTAGTAAGCAATCACCAAAAACCCCTTGATTTAAACTAAACCAACCTCTAGACACATTAATAATAAAACAGACCCAAAAGTAAGTATAACTCGTAAGAGTTATCGTCCCACCGTATCCGCCATAGACGGATCCACGACCAAACTACGGAATTCATTATCCATTCTAGCTTATGTATCTTTACTTGATCAATAAAAAAGAAATAAATAAACTATCATCTATTGTATATGTCTAAATTATTCCTTTTTTACAGAGATAACACAGGTATCACGTAAGTAAAGTCGGATCACAATACACCATCATCGGGTCCCCCAATGAGAACAAACCGCTCCAAACGACAAATAGTTGTCTTGAATTCTTGATGAAAATAAAAACAATAAAATACGTGGATTTTTACAAGTCTAATTTGTCCAAATTCAACTACGTTAGTTAAGTCTATGGGGATAGTCGTTGTTGAGGCACGCGAGAAATCTGCCTTCCTTTTTATAGAAGGATCTGTCTGAATCGATGAAACGTTCATTATTATAAAAGTCAGAAATGCAAAAAACAAAAATAAAATGTTTCGCACGAAACCTTTCCACAGACCAGAAACTGAAATACTGAAAAAATAAAAATCTATACGAAAATGAAATACTATATTCCTCCGATTAAGAGCCACCCTCGAATTGGAGTCGCCATCAAATAGTAATCGCATCTGAGGGTGGTGGTTTGATATAAGATTCGCTCTTGATTAGTAGCCGCGGCTGTTTTTCGGGGGCGGCTACAATTCGAGGTTTTTACAGAATTATGTACTATTTTCATTAAAAAAAACTTGACTAGTATACCGTATTCGATCAAATATCACATTTTTCACAGATAATAATTGGATTTTCCGTAAAAATGTGATACTTGACCGAATACGGTACACTCGTTACGTATCAAATACGGTACAAAAATAATAAGAGCCGCCCTCGATTAAGAGCCGCAGCTGAAGTGCCAGTTTAGAATAAGAGCCGCGGCTCTTACTTGGAAAAATACGGTATTTATATATTAGAAAACAAGCTTAAATAAAAGAAGTTTAAATAAAATAACCTTAAATTATGTTAAGTACGGTAAGTATAAAAAATATTTTTGTTTGTAGTTTTCTATTTATTTATAAACACTTTTAAACAGAGGCTTCCTACAAAACTCCACGAGGCCCTGGTTTGGCTTCACCACACTACTTTTTTTCCTTCTTTTTATATAATAAAAGTACATTTTGGGCTTCATCTGTCATTAAAAATCAGAAAATTAATTTATTCGATTTTTTACATTTCTCGTGGTTAATCGAGTTTTCGGAATCGATTTGTATTGATGTATGGTTACTATGGTTTCCCGGAAGTAAACAAACAGATAGCAAACTTTTGTCATACACCAACAAACGACCGGAGGTAAATCAGGTGTAATTCTGTACGTTATTGAGCAGGATCAATGTACAGTAAAGATAAAACTTTTATTCTTCGGTCGAGTGCATCGGCAATACCTAACAATTTGTGTTGTAATTGGTCAGAAGTGCAAGATGAAATTCACATTGTGGTAATCCACAAAAACTCAGCTAACGTTTTAAATATGAATAAAACCGGAGAACAATCCTACCAAGTTTGCAATCAAAATTCGACAAGTCTCATCCTTCAGGTACGCAATACAGTTATTTGAATTTCCAATTGTTTTTTAAAATAACTTAATCCTCAAACGCGTAGGCAAAATGGTGTCAATTGGATAACACTTTACTCTTAGTAATAGCATCGCAAGAAGGCGTACGGGTAAATCAATTTCATTCCTAAATAATTATGCCAATAAACGTTACTTTATTTGTTTTTAAAATTTAGTTCTATGATTATGAAGGCACGCTCATTCATTGGCATTCGTTTAGTAACCAGGAAGACACGCTTGTTATTGGTAAACGAACATAAAATAAATAAAATAACATTACAAAAAATGAGTTCCTTTTTACAGATACCTTCGCCAGAGGAATTGCATTGGTGAACGACTACCTATATGTGGGTATGTTCGGCTATTATTTTAAATATTTTAATTTTTTTTCAAGAAAATAAAAGTTTTATTTCCATAGGAACACACGAAGGCGTAATTTTAGCATTCAAAGCTAAATCTATCAGTTCATTGGGCAAAGAACAACCATGTACATTAAAGTTTCACTCATCGCCTATTACTCATCTCTGCAGTATGAATAACTTCTTAATAAGCGCGGATGATGGTGGTTGCTTGTGTATATGGAAGAATAATGACGGTGTCACGAAAAAAGTACACAGTATTGATGCTTTCGGGTAATGGAGTAACAGATGCACCTGTGCAATGCACTTAACTGTAATATGCAGGAAATATTTTGATATAAATATATATTTTTACGTGGAACAGATCTCCTTGCACAAGTGTAGCAGCATGGAACGAATTAATAATATCTGGCTTCTCATCTGGGCATTTAAGAGTGCATTCACTGCAAACTTATAAGCTTTGCACCGAAGTGGTTGCGCACGCTCGATCCATTACGAGTGTTGATGTGGCTCTTATGACAGGTCTCACCTTAACAGCATCCGAAGACAGTTTTGTTCGAATTTGGCAGTTAATTAATGATGGAAAACGGCAATCAGTAAGTGGGGCGAATTTGAGTTGATGTTTTTTAATTTAAATGTAAATATTTTTGCAGATTGAATTTAGATGTACGGTATTAGTTTCTGATTGTCAATTATACGGCGCCTGTTTTCTTGATAACTCCGGAGCTAAAATCGGGGTTACTTCTTATGATTCGGAAGAAGTCGTTTGTTATAAATTAAATGAATGACTTATTTGTACACACATTTATTACTTTTTCTTAAATTTCGTTAAATAAAAATAAACCACCTTGGCTCTCGGTTAATGTCATTTTTCTTTATCGTTTGAAATTGGCAGTAATTTCTTAAGTCGACTTTTTATGTCGTTTTGAGGTGTGTCGATTACGAGTGTTGAAGGCGTGATGGCACTTGGCGCGAAACTTTCTTCTGTACTCTGTTGACCTGAAAGAGGAAAGAAATGTGTAATTTACAGAACTACATAACCATTTGGAGCAAACTTTATACCTTCGTTTGATTTAGGAAGTGATATTGGAGATAGTGCAGCCACTAAGGCAGTAGAGACTCCCCAAGGCTCCTTCTCGGGTTTATGAGACAATAAATCTTCGGATGTGATATCATCTGTTGTAATGTCTGGTGTGCTAAATTCGTTGAAATTGGATTCATAGCTATCCGCTGAATTGGGTAGTTTGGATACCACTAGAAATAAAGTTTGATATTTTGAAATAACGATAAAAAATGAAAAAAAGAATTTAAAACTGTTAAAAGTATCTAAAAAAATATTGGCTGAAATACTACACAAAAAAATACTTTTTACGTAAAATAATTGAAGTTTTGTGAAAATTTAAAAAAAAAGAATTAAAAATCAAATAAATTCCCTGATAAAAAAACAAAAAACATCTTTTTGCTATTCTGTTGCACGCATAGGAAATAATAAATTTTTATTTTGACCTTTTCTACCAATCAGTGCTGGCGCATCAAATTGTAGGGCACTGGTTTGTGACTTTCATACTGTCAACATGTTCCGCAGATAAAAATCGAAACAACAAATGACAATCAACATTAGTTGTCAATGCACCATTTACATTACATACACACGAATTTGAAGTGTAATTTTTTTTCTCGAAAGGTTTTATAGATCTACAACGAACAGTGCGCTGCAATGATTGGTAAAATCAAGTAATTACGGTAATCTATTTCGTGCAAGTGACGTAAAGGTCACATCAATTTGCAGGCATCAATGTCTATTTTTGGAAATAAAGTGTTTTGCACATGCAAAATTTAAAATGCATTAAATAATGAACCTTCCAGCTAATAAAAAATCAAGAAATTTATAAAATAAACACAAATTTACTTTGATCTTGGTCGAATTGTTCAGGTGATCCTGGTGGAAATTGATGAAATCCATTCACTCGGCCTGGTAACGGTTCCAGTTTCCTAGGCCAACTTTGAGTAATTGGTCTAAATCTTCTGTCTGCAGAATAGCTCCCAGTAGACCTCACCTGAGGAACACTTTTCTCAGACTCCAAAAGCCCAGCTTCCAAAGCACTGGCCGAATTGAGTTCCATAATGCGTCTATAACGAGCTTGTTCTCGACTTACATCGGGACTCGAGGTCCTCACAATTCTTGCCATTTCACCTGCCACAGTTTTCCTACAATTAAGTGAATTGTATTTGCGAACAGATGGTCTTTGAGATGATGATCGCATGACGAGTGCTATCCAACGCTACCGACCCACTTCCATTTCCATTTTGAAAACAATTGATTTAGCGGGCTGGTAACTAGGTAAACATATGTAATCATATTGATCGTTACTTTAGAAACGCATGAAACTCATTGCGCTTGCAAATAGATAACTTTAAGTGATTGTAGCTGTTTGTGTTTTTAATATTGCTTGATAGAAACAAAACATTCAATAAATTATTTTTAAAATAACTTTATTTAACTGTTTATTTCTTCTTTTTAAATCCTTCAAAGCTTAAACTTTTTAACGGATCAGCTTTTCTTTTCTGAAAATAGAAATATAAAGTATCAATACCCTAGTTACTCGTACGAGTTGCATAACAAAATTCAATATGTGTAATAAATAATACAAATATTAGAAAACAAAACATAATAAATAAATAAAATAATAAACATAGAAAATAACCCGCAAATTCTCTGATGAACAAAAATAAATCAAAATTTAAAAAAAAATGAAGTGATTCAACAAGTTAGAATAAAAATCCATTTAGCATGCCTTAAATTTCCGTTCAGCTCTCGTTAGTTGAGTCAGTGGTTTATCTTTTTTCACTTTCTTCGGTTTATCAGCTAAATGCTTCAAGCTCTCCGGCACTACACAAACACGTAAAAAGGCATTAGAAAATAAACTAATAATCCAATCAAATATTTACCTAAATAATCGGGAACATCTTTCAAATGCTTATGAATTTTGATTGTATGAAGAGTTCGGTCATGGCGAAGAATTTGTAAATCTCTAGGATTGTCTTCGAAATAAGTCTATAAAAGCATTTATTGCAAGTATTAACTTAGAAATTTAAAAAAAAATATTAATTACCTTTAGTTTTTGAGAATTAAGAAGCTCCCTCTTGATCTCCTTTAATCGTGCTTCCCGTATCGCAACACGTGTAACAGCCCGATAAGCATCGCGCGAGCGATATCTGAATCCTTCTACTTTCTCCATTGGAAATTGAAATGGCTTAAATACTGAATGACCGGCTTTGTTTAAAAAAATAAATAAATAAATAAATAAATACATATAAAAAAAATAATAACAACTAATTATGCACCTTTGTGTTGTTTTGCCAGAAACTCTTCGACGTCTTTCATAATTGGCATTTCGCTGACAGATATAAATGATAATGCGCTTCCGCTGTTACTACCACGTGCAGTTCTAAAAATTCGATTTCAGTCTACGATTCAAATTTGAATTAACGTTACGTACCTTCCAACACGGTGAATATAAGAGTTAACGCTCGGCGGAAAATCGAAATTTATTACATTAGACACAAATTGAAAATCGATACCGCGCGCTGAACTATATTCTTTATCACGTTTAAACTTTCTGAAAAGCGAACACAAAAGTGATCAAAATCGAAATGAATGTATAATTAACGCGTTATTTTACGCTTTTTTAGGGGGTTCAGCTGGTTCCGACAACGTTTTATCATCAGATGCTATGATGATGTCGTATAATCCATCGTTAAACTGTGATACAATGTGGCACCGCGATGCTATTGGTAATTCGCAATTCAGTACGCAAGATTGGATCGCAAATTGTTCCAAATACAACTTCATTCTGTACAAATTTCAAACCGATTAAAATACGGATTTTTTAAAAAAACAAAAGTCAATTTCCTTACTTGAAACACCTATCAACCGAAGTCATAAATATAATCGATTTTCCGCGTATTAAATTCAATTTTAACAAAGCGTAAATGATGACAAATTTTTCCTCTTCTTCACACCTATTTTTAAACAAAAATAATAGTAAAAACTAACAAATAAACATGAAATAAAGCATACTTTATGTGATACTGAGTTAACTGTTCCGTAGACGGCAGTAAAGGTTCTTCCAACTTTAATGTAACTGGATTATGTAACGTAAGTTTTTTCAGTAATTTAACCTCATCGGACAACGTTGCAGACATGAGAAATGCTTGATAGTATTCGGGAAGCCCACTGCAAATCAATGAGTCAATTTAACGTCATTTAATTAAATTAATAATAAATACCTCATAATAGCTCTTATGTCTTGCTCGTAACCAAACGAAAATACAAGATCAGCTTCGTCAATTGCTAATAATTCTAAAGATTCTTTCAAATTAAGGTTTTCTGCCTCCAAATGCGCCTTGATGCGTCCTGGGGTGCCAATGACGACATCTGGTTTATCTACAAGAAGTACTCTAAAAAAAAAACAGTAATATTAACAATAAAAACCAATACCGGTAAATGTTTTATTTATTTAAATCCACTACCTCTGAGCCTCCAATTCTCCATTTATAGATATGTCAACACATCGAATTTCTCTTGAGCAACTTCCAGTCAATTGAATAAAGTTTTTCATGATTTGTCTGCATAATTCTTTAGTTGGGGCCATAACGAGAGCTTTCGTAGACTGAACTTTGGCGAACTGAAAAAAAAAAAAACAACATTAAAACATTTTATTTCTTTATTTTTTCGTTTTTTATTAACCTGTTTTCGTTGCAAAATTAGTTGGATTATCGGAATAGCGAAAGCAGCAGTTTTTCCCGAACCTGTACGTGCTCTAGCCAAAATATCTTTTCCTTCCAAAGCCAATGGAATAGCTCTTTCCTGGATTAAAGTAGGTTCTGCCCATCCTAACTTGCTTATGGCCTGAAACAGTAACGCAAGTTTTAGTTAAATTTCAAACGTACCAGCAATACCAAATCGTGTTGTCTTTACCTTGAGAATACGATTATCCAAACCCATTTCATGAAACTGCAATAACTTCTCATCTTCAGCCTCAGTTTTACTACTTTGTGCCATTTTCTACGTCTTTAATTATAAAAACAATTCCAATACACAACGTGGTTGACCACTCGCTGTTTCCAGTAGACGTCGCTTACAACTGGATGACGTCATCCGTCATCGCTGTTTCCCGTTCCTGTGCCGCCATCTTTTTATCTTTCTTGCGCGGTTTGTGTGCAGGCTGAATTATTGCGAAGAAGTGAATTAATTTTAAAGGGCTTACAATGTCAAAAAGACATAGAATAGACGTTGGTGGAGCGCAAGTTAAAAAAAGGTAATGATAAATTTGAGTGGACGCGATTTCAACCGAATGAGTTGGGATCTGCCAATTTCTACACGAGGGTTCAGTTAGGCCTAATTCGTATTATTATTGACAACAAATTTGTTGTTATAGGGATAGAGACATGGAACGAGACAGAGATCGTGACTTTGATCGGATGAAGGAGAATAAACCGAACGCACCTTTGCTGCAGCTTGCCGTTAATTCCAAGCCACAACTTCAGCTTAATCCGTTTACTACATTACCGTATACGCCCAGGTTTGAAAAGTCGAATTTTTAATTTTTAAAGTGGACTAATATTTTATTTTTATTTTAGATATAATGAACTCTATCGTAAGCGAATTAATTTGCCAGTGTGGGAATACAGAGAGGAATTTTTAGAAATTATCAACACAAATCGTATAATGGTGCTAGTGGGTGAGACCGGGTCTGGAAAAACGACCCAGGTAATTAAAATTGAAATAAATGAAACAAAGAAATCTATGTTTTGAAATTTGTATTAAATATCTGCATTTTAGATTCCCCAGTGGTGCGTTGAATTTGTTAGGAGTCGAGGGAAACGTGGAGTTGCTTGTACCCAACCGAGGCGAGTAGCCGCAATGAGTGTTGCGCAAAGGGTTTCAGAAGAAATGGATTGTCAATTGGGCCAAGAAGTTGGTTACAGCATTCGTTTCGAGGATTGTTCGTCACCTAAAACTATTTTAAAGTAAACAAAAAATTTTTTTTAACTTGTTCGCAAAATCTTAATTCATTAAAATAATAATCTTTCAGATACATGACAGACGGTATGTTATTACGGGAAGCCATGAGCGACCCCCTTTTAGAAGCGTACGGTGTAATTTTATTGGACGAAGCCCACGAACGTACTTTAGCCACAGACATATTAATGGGAGTGCTCAAAGAAGTTGTTAAACAAAGGCCAGATTTGAAGATTGTAATTATGAGCGCTACATTAGACGCTGGCAAATTTCAGGTAATCAAAATAATATTTATTTGTATTTCAATTGTGTTAACGAAATATCTGTTATAGCATTACTTTGACAACGCACCGCTGATGAATGTACCTGGTCGTACGCATCCAGTGGAAATATTTTATACGCCAGAACCCGAGAGAGATTATTTGGAAGCCGCTATCCGAACAGTCATTCAAATTCACATGTGCGAGGAAACGGAAGGAGATATTTTACTATTTTTAACCGGACAAGAGGTATTTACGAGTTTGATTGGTTTTTATTCAAGTTTTTATTTAATCGGTATTAAATAATTCAGGAAATCGAAGAGGCCTGCAAACGTATTAAACGAGAAGTTGATAATCTCGGGCCAGAAATAGGGGAACTTAAATGCATTCCTCTTTATTCGACGCTACCTCCGAACCTACAACAGAGAATTTTTGAACCAGCCCCACCGCGCAAAGCAACTGGCGGCATTGGTCGCAAAGTTGTCGTTTCGACCAATATTGCGGAAACCTCGCTCACCATAGACGGTGTTGTGTTTGTCATAGACCCGGGATTTTCAAAACAGAAAGTAAGTTAGTAAATTAAAGCTAAAAAGACCGAAATAACAAATGATTTAATTTGTTTCAGGTTTATAATCCCCGAATCAGAGTTGAATCGTTGCTAGTGTCACCTATTAGTAAAGCTAGCGCGCAGCAACGGGCTGGTCGAGCCGGTCGTACACAACCCGGAAAATGCTTTCGCTTGTATACAGAAAAGGCTTACAAACAGGAAATGCAAGACAATACATACCCCGAAATTTTGAGATCCAATTTGGGATCGGTGGTGTTACAGTTAAAAAAATTAGGAATCGACGATTTGGTTCATTTTGATTTTATGGATCCACCGGGTATTTTATTTAACGTTATTTTTATAAATACTATTTTATTAATTAAAATTTTCTGCTGTTTAGCGCCAGAAACACTGATGAGGGCACTGGAGTTGCTTAATTATTTAGCATCATTAGACGACGACGGCAACCTAACCGAACTGGGGTCGATCATGGCGGAATTTCCGCTGGATCCCCAACTGGCTAAGATGTTGATATCCAGTTGCGATTATAATTGTTCGAACGAGATCCTTTCGATCACGGCTATGCTTTCAGGTATCGTATAGTTTAAAAACGCCAAAAATATAAATAAGAAAATATCTAGTAAACATAACTTAGAAAACAGTTGAAATTTTGTCAGTTTTGGTCAAATATTTGTGCCGCTCGAAATTTAAAAAGTAGAAATTGTAGTTTTAGTGAGCGTTTTCTAAGTTGAAGAACACTAGGCATGATTGAACCAAGCCTGGAGTTCCGTTATCTTTACTGTTAAATCATCAGGTTACTAAATGCGGTGGACGTGGGCCCATATTATGGGCCCCCACCAACACTGTTTAGTTCCACAGTGTTTCGTGCGGCCCAATGAAGCCAAGAAAGCTGCGGACGAGGCCAAGATGCGATTCGCCCACATCGACGGTGACCACCTCACACTACTGAATGTGTATCACGCGTTCAAGCAAAGTACGCGAACTGACGGTAATTTTTATATTTGGGTTAATTCATAATTGTTTTTGTTTTTTAGATCACGAAGACCCGCAGTGGTGTTACGACAACTTCGTTAATTACCGGTCGTTGAAAAGCGCCGATAACGTTAGGCAGCAGCTAGCGCGAATTATGGACCGATTCAATCTGCGACGTACTAGTACAGATTTTACGAGCAAGGACTATTATATTAATATTAGGAAGGTTCTTGTGTCTGGGTTTTTTATGCAAGTAAGTTGTTTTGTAATATCAATTTTTATAGATATTTTTAATATTTTTTTGGGGGTGGGGATTTTAGGTGGCGCATTTGGAACGTACCGGGCATTACCTCACCATTAAAGATAATCAAGTAGTACAGTTACATCCTTCGACCTGTCTTGATCATCGTCCAGAATGGGTGGTGTATAATGAATTTGTTTTGACTACCAAAAATTACATTCGTACAGTAACGGACATCAAGCCAGAATGGTGCGGGTTGATCTTGTACGTTCGTTTAACATGTGTTATAATATTTTTTAATTTATTTTTTAGGTTAATTAAATTAGCACCTCAATATTACGAAATGAGCAACTTCCCACAATGTGAAGCGAAGAGGCAACTTGAATTGATCGCTGACAAATTAGAGTCTCAACAGTACAAAGAAGGCTTTTGATTTATTTTTATCACTAATTTAATTTTGTGTAGTGGTAAATGTTTAATGGGTTCACAAATATGCAATTTTTTTCTGTTGTAGTATATTACATTCCGATTCTTTTTTTTTAAATTAATGGACACCTACTGTAAGTTTCAAGCGAGTTAAAATGAAATAATTTGTGTTTAGAAACCGTTTTTATTGCGTTTATTTATATTTTATTTATCAACATCGTACAAAAGAAATGCGCCTATATTTTAGGCAAATGTTTCACCATCTTTAATTCGTGGGTCAACCAAATTGCTGTGCTCAAAAGAGCCAACGAGCCCGATTGGTGCGTGGCTGCTAATTCTTTTGGCACATACATCAAGAGTGTGGCGATCCCCAACGAAACCTGCGATAGTTAAAGATGATTTACCACAATTAAGCCATACTATAAGTCAAAGAATAGTCGATTTACCTGCGCTAGCGCAACAAACATCATACAATTAATTGCCATCCGCGCACGTGAACTTAATGGAATTTTACGAGAATGAAGCCACAACGATGTCACGGCAAGAAGTACACTCGTCCCCTTTTAATCAAGAAAAAATATGTTATTTTGTTTCCACAAACAAACGATTTGTTACCAGGATTCTGTGATCAAATTGGACAGTCGTAGGGTTCTCGGTGAAGTTTTTGCGTTTTGGTTCCATGTCTAAGATATCATCCGGAATCCATTTATCTGCCATTTTCGGGAAGGTATTATACACCAAACCTGCTTCTAGCCCTGCCACAAATGCTCCTGCGAGTAATTTGTAATTAAAACAACGAACTAAAGTCAAATTGCGCGTAAAATTTACCCGAAATTGCAGTTACAAAGATGAGACCTTTCGTAGCGTGCGAGAACATCCGAAATCGACGGAGGTTCGGGTGCGCGACCATCTTGGACAATTTAAGTTTATTATTTTTTAAACTTGGATTTAGTAATTTATCGCATTACAATTTGTGGTGGTAAAAGATGGCCCAATGCCGACCACAGGAACAACGTGTAAAGTAAAAAGGCTGATCCCAAATGAGCCGCTAAACGATATTGACTGACTCTGGGTGTGGAATCGGTTTCCGCCAGTCCACTTTTAACCATATACCATCCCAGTAACCCCTAAATGAAATACTCGTAAAAACATTGGCAATTTAGCATTTATATTTTCACCAACTTGAAATGCGATGAGTGATCCGAAAACTACAGAACGAATCTTCATTCCTTTATTAAAGTATCCACGATACCAAAAGTATGCGGCTGGCAAAGCAAAAACAGCTCCAACTGTACGTCCCCACATTCGATGAAGATATTCCATATACCAAATCCATTTGAATTCCTCCACAGTCATATCTTGGTTGCGACTGATCAAAACATACAATACCTCTCGATATATATATACAGGAAGAAAAAAAATTAATATGTTTACGTTTTAAATTCAGGAAATTGTTTGTATCGATCAAATTCTCTATCCCATTCTGCGTGAGAAAAAGGTGGAAATTCTTTGAAAAAATGCCAGTTAACCATCGATAATCCCGATCGAGTCAATCTACACATTTTTAATGAAATAAATTAGGTGTAATAAATATTTTATATTCATTTAATCATTGCCTCGTGACCCCGCCTAGCACTACCGCTCCAAATACAGTTCCACTGCATGCTATTAGCCACCATCCTATTGATTTCGCCACAACTGGCGGTTGGGCAGCCACTGCAATTGTGCTTTTATGCTTGGCATTCTATCAGAAATAAATAACATTTAAAATTATTAAGTCATTAAATGCCAGATAGTCATTACCTGAGCCAAAAACCGAAAGTTTTGGTTGATTGGGATCCTGACAGGCTTACGAAAACCGATGTTCTAAGAAATAATGGGCGAAAAAAGGTAAATTCAAATACGATTCAATTCGGTTTTTATTCGGTTCATTTTCATACCTTGGCTGCGGTCAAATAGAATCGGTTTGAAAGAGCGGTGCAGTTACAGATTAAACGTGTAGCTAACATTCCGATTGTTCGTATTTATAGCATCAAATACAGTAATTTTTGAGAAAGGGAAAATAAATCCAGTTTTTTCTCTGAAAACACTTCACCGAAACGATTCTTTCTAAGAATTCAAAGCCGGTTGATTTATTCTTCTCACATTTCTTCCTCTCTAGCGTTTTAAGTCTTTAATTTCGTTTAACGTCGACAGAGTTTACTAGTTTCGCCTCGCTTCTCATTAAGAGTCAATGGCTGAACATGTTGCTCTCTACCCACGAGTTCTATATAACTTGTTAATACAATTAGTTTCTCGTTTGTAACGTTTTTAGCGAGAAATGTCAAACGAAATTAATGAAGATTAAAGAGATTGCGGAATTTTTATCTTTATTTTTATTTTGAAAAGAATAATTATTTTATTGTTTATTAAATTTTTCATTATGAATATCATTATTATTTTATTTTAAATGTGTATTTTTTTTTTTGAAAAACTAAACCATTAATTTTTGTTGATTTGCTTTCAACTTGTAAATTTCTTAAACTTTAATTTTTTTATTGATATTTTTTTTTATTGATTTCGCATAATATTCACTGGCAGTTTGCTGACAAAGAAAATAAAACGGCGTTAAAGCGGACTAAATCACAACGACTATAAAATAAAAAGTTTGAAAATTTGTCTAATTAAACTTCTTAAAAAGATTCGTAAACTCGTTTTAAAAACAATTTATTAAAATATAAATATATATATATGTATATATATATATATATATGTATATATAAATATATTTATATATTTAAAAAAAAAAAAGACTCTCGTCTTTTTAATAAATGAATTTTCACGAAAAAGTAGCTAGTTCGACCGCGATAGTTGTACAAGTTAGCGATATTTTGTTGTCATATGCAAATTAACCGGTTGTCAATGACTTTTCTTTCCCACAATGCTGCGCGGCGCACAATGAGGTTTTCTAGTCCCGGGAAGGAAGGAAGGCAGGAGTTGGTTCCCTTCTCTCTCGATCCTGCCGTGTACGTCTAATTTGCTAAAACGATACTTTAACGATCGACGATGAAGTGCGAATCGAGGTAAGAAGCGTATCTCACTGTCCTTCTCACTTAAGCTAAGACGAAGCCAGTACTCCTATCCGCTATTATTGTGTATGTGTTTTGTGCTTTGAATAAGGGGAGAGCGGGGGGTACGTCAATCTTTTTACATCGTCGCTCAACATTTTCGCCTATTCTATTCCCGGATCCGTTTCCTCTCACAATAGGCGCGTGAACGCAGGAAATTAATTAACCTAAAATCATTTTGATTTCCTTTCCTTCATTTCCCGACGCGAAATGGAAAGTTTTCTCGCTCTTTGCAATTACAAAGCGTGACAAATGGCGATCAAAATTGTCGATTGATGATCGACAAACCGAGAAAAAGCGCCGTTGTTCTCGAACAGATCGGGTAACCGAAAACGTGCTCGGACACATGCTGCCCCATCCGCGAAGCTAACTCGTGTACACTTTCCTCGTCTAGATATTGATTCATTTGTCCGGCCAATGCCAAAAGCCGACCACGTTAGTGGCCGCTGCCCACTACGGTTAGTGCTAGTTGGCGGCAACTTTGGACTGGCTCGTGGCCATGCCACAGCGATTCGGGTGGCGAGTTGGCCCCGCTTCTCGCTCGTCTGATTTTGCTCCTCGTGCACGGTGCACGGTGCACTACTCATCAAGATGGCAGCGGGTCGGCCGCCACCAGCACGCGAGGGGGCAACAAGGGCCTCTCCCTGAATTACGCACACCGTGAACTAGGCTTTGCGTGATCGTAATGTGCACATGTTTCGCTTTTTTTTTACTAAACATTTTCCCAACTAGATGGATAATTATAGACGTGAGGCGAGCTTTTTCGAGCTTATATCATGCTCGGTGTTGGAGGAGAGAAAACGTGAGTTTTTTTAATTACATTTTCAAAACTGATTTCACTTAAGTCGACGAAATTTTAAACGGATTTAAAAGAATATTGTTTAAATCTATTTTTTTTTAAAAAAACGAGCGTTTAAATTTGTTTTTTTTTTCTACTCAGTTTTTCGTTTTATTTTTTTTGTTCGCTGCCTGTGTGAAAAGTATTGATTGGTTGTCGCGAGTTTTGCATCAGCCTCATCTCAGTCGCCTTGGAAACCATTTTTTATGTAGAAATGTTGCCTGTATATTCCTGGTGTATATTACTTGCCCTTATAAAAATAAAAAATAAATACATTATATATATATATATATAAAAATATATATATATTTATTTATTTATTTTTATAAAAATCAAAAAAAAAATGAAATAGCGATTGATTGGTTCGAATCGAGGTGAGCAACCGGTAAGCGGAGTTTTTACTATAGGTGAAACGTTAATGATTTGACCCAGGGTGGAAAATCCTTTTCTTATCAAGTTTCTGAAAGAAAGATTCTTTTAATGACTTCAACCCTTTACCTCCTTTTTTAGCCTTCGGCCGAAGTGTTCGCCTCGAGTCGACAGACCTTTGCCTCAACCTCATATTGATCAAACAATTTGAAACCAATAAAGTTAATCTTGTGCCACCAAAGGTGATGCGATTTATTTAACCAGTCTTGTCCCCAACTAAGTGATCACGTATTATTATTTTTAGTCACTTTGGAATTTTATTTTTATTTTGAAATTTCAAAATTCTAATGAGAAAATTGTTTATGTAAAAAAAAAAAAATTTCAACAAAAAAAAAAAAAAAAAAAAAAAAACATGGAGGAGGAATGACATTAGTTGTTTAAAATGTTAAATGAATTTTTAACAAGGTCTTTTAGGAAAAATAGACCTGACATTAAAACGTGCTCACAAATAGCTTTAAATGTGTTCTTTGCCATGTAATTCGGATGCGAATTCTACTACAGTAATGTGCGCTCTTCATAATGAAAAACATAAGAATTCCATTGCATTTTCCTTCGGTTTCTGCGGAACAGTCCATTTAGATTGAAAAAAAAGAGATGGGGTGTAAAAGAAGTCCTGTTAAAAAATATGTTAATTTTACCGATCGATTGTGAAAGCAGAACTGGTGGATGGAGAGAAAAAGCGAAAAAAAAAAAGGGATCCTGAGTGGGGGAGGTAAAAAAGAAAAAAAAATTGAGACTTACTCCACATTGGCGGCGAAATTAATGGATTTTATACATTTTTGTTTATTTTTATTTTATGTCGATATTTAAATTTGAATTTTTTTTTATTTAAAAAAAAAAATTTAAAAAAAATATCAATTTGAAATAAATATTTTTTTTGAAATTTTGGTTTTGAAAATGTGAAAATCACGTGTCTTTTATGATAAAAATTGGTTTGGAAATGGGTTGGCTGACAGAGAGAGAAGCATTTGCACTGGCTGTTCGCTTATCCGTGTTTAGATCAGTGAAAAACGAGTTGCAAACAGTGGCAGCAGGCGAGAGCAACACGGAGTAAGAAAGGGTAGCAGGGTAGAACACAAAATGAGTTTCTTCACTCGCACACGTACTTGTTTACTTTGGAAAAAGGTGCGAGCGCTACCTGAGTTTGTTCAAATGTTGTAACTCGACTAATAATTCTGGTAACGCGAGCTAATATTGCCGACAGGAGGTCCTAATGATTTTGTTTGTATTACAAGTTTAGACTTGACATCTCCGCATCTATACACACACACAAATGTATTTGTGAATATGTGTTTATACCGTTTGTTTTACTCAGATTATCGAAATTTGTTACTAATTTTTTTTTTTTTTTTTTTTTTTTTTTTCCAGGACAAAATGTGTTGACTAAATCGGCCAACTAATGATTCCCAAAGGTGAGTAATTAACAAATTATCAAATTTGATGTTGAAATCCGATAATTTATTTCGTTGGATGGTGGATTTTTTAGGCCCCAGAAATGAATCGTCGGATTAATCGCGCTAGTTACAAAACATGGGTACCCACTCGTTGTTCCAGTAGAGTTATGAATAGCATTTCCGGCTCATGTCTGCCATAAATACGAGTTCACAACTATACTGGAATTAGCTTAGTTGCTAGGAAATTTATTACGAGTCGTTTCTATTGGCAAATTCAACATTATTTTTCTTTTATGTTCGGTATTCTAATATTTATTTTATTTTGTTACGTTGTAGGTAATCGGAGGGAGCAACAACGCCATCAGGTTGCGTACAATTTTACGCTGGACGAACCTAATTGGAAAGGACCCGCTCCTGGCCAGCCACAATTCCAAGGTTCACCCGTCGTGGTTCCAGGATTTCAAGGTCCTCCGGGACCCGCTGGGCAATATTCCGGCCCACCAGTGGGCTGTCCACAGGGTCCTCAAGGACCGATTCCTGGACCAATACCTGGACCCATTCCAAATGTAATGCCAAATGTGATGCCGGGTCAAACAATCGACAGACCTATTGATCACGGGTAAGTGATTTTATTTTTGTAAAAAACAAAAAAATTGAAAATAATAAAAAAGAAAGAAATTGTTTAGTTGGGAAATTTCAGTTTTAAAAGGGGTCGTTTAGGGAGATAAACGTTTAGGCTAAAAGTTGACGGGAATGGTGTTAAAGTTCCATTTTCAATGTTTGCGATGAGCAATTTTCTTGCGACGAAGCCAGTGCCATTTCCGTCCCATGAATGGTTGAGCTTGATCATCATATCACCGTTGCCATGGTAACTGTTGGTCGGAGCCAGTTGGTTGCTCGTAAATTTATCGCTAAAAACCGACGCGTGGAATTGAGATTAAAAATTTGCATACAAAGAAAATATTTTGTGCATATTTGTGCGCTGCTGAGATTTCTTACGCTTTTATGAACATCAACCGATTCAAAACTTTTTGGCAAATGGAGGTTTTTTATAAAAATCGTCTCCGTTTCATTCTGGGTGCCATTTTTTTTTTCCTTCCCCTCTCTCACCCTGCGCCATCTTTTTTTCTCTCCTTTTTTTGTCATGCAAGGTTGTTGCTCCCGTCCTCACTTTTTAAAATGGACCCGCCTTACTTTCCCCACTTTTGTATAGGAAATCAATACGGATGATATATATTAATTATGCATCTGAATTGTGGCGCTGTCCATCTGGCCAAAAATGTGGTCTTGTTGCGTTTGTGTGTGTGTGTTAGTGAGTGTCCAACAGGTCATCAGATGGGGCAATTAATTAAGTCTTTAATGAATTGAATAGCGCGGACGAGGCAGATGACAGGTTTCACTCGCTCCCCACCTGTGAATTCTTAATTGCGACATTAATTGGCTTCAATTTAATTCTCTCAGGTGGGTTTGGGCAAATCACGTTCAATCGGTTCGAGTTAAAGAAGAGTGTTTGAATTTAGACGAATTAAACATGGCGCCATTTTAGCTTCGCTAGTCGCTACGCTCGAATCGTTACGAGTAATTTGAGTATTTCGGTACTCTGGGAGGTTGTGTGGGTCTTTTTTATTTTTGGAAATTTATGTTCGTCAACTATTTCTGGTTTTTGTAATTACTGGTTTTTAAATTTTCGAAATATTTCGTTTTGTTAATATTTTTTTTAAGTGTGATTTTTTAAAATTTTAAATTAAATGCTTTGTTTATAAATTTTCGATATTTTAGGAGTATTTTTGCTGGAATTAGGGTGAGATTAGTGATAGAATAAGCGAAAATAGATGTTTACTACAGTCGGGGCATGAACGAACGATTCACTCGTCGTTTAGCGTGACTGGACGATACTGCCATCTATCGAATGTAAATAGAATTAAAATATAAAAAGAATTTTTCTATTATTTCTTTTTTGTATTTTTGGGAATGAAATCCCTACGATTGATACTTAATATTATTAATCAAATGAAATTGCTTTTTACCTCTAATTAATTTTTTTTTTGTGGGAAAAATAAATAAATGTAATCGCGAGTAAATGAATGACGCATTTACTTTTGATTTAATTAATCCAAACAACAGTATTAGATAAAAAGATAACTCGTACGGTTGAATCTTTACCCAGGCACTTGTTGATGCCCTATTTCAGAATAAAGAGAAAAGAAAAAAAGTAGGAAATAAAATGGGGTTTATGGCTGCAATAGGAACGTTTTAGGTGCATTCGAAAATAGAAACGCATCTATTAAGACACGTTTTATGTTTGTTGTTTATCACGCGTTTGTTTGCTCTATTTTTTTTAATGTTGGGCGTGTTTTACATTAGCAGTTTAAGTTTTGAACATTAAGTCATAACCTCAGCTACTCGTGTTTAGATTTGACTCGCCACAATAGATCGAAATTGCATTTCTTTTGTTTTCTGGTCATTTTTGAGTACGAGTTGTTTGTGATTGAAACTAGTTGGTGGTTTTGTTACGTTTTGTAAATGGAATTGATTTAAACGTTTTATTAACAAGTTAAAATTGTTTCCTAGTTGATTCGATTTTGTCGTTTGGGCAATGGTTTTATTTTTGTTTTGTGTTTTGTAGCAGGAAAACAAACCGACTTAATCTAGTCCTTCGACAAAATGACTGCTTTTGTCATTTTAAAGGAGTATTTTCTGTATATTGTGGATTTGACGTTGTTACGTTGATTCTGTTAAAATCTGAGATTGTATTTCGAATTATTATTGCGATCACGTCTTCTAGTGGCTAAATTTTTGTAAAATACATCGAATATGTATTTTCTACGTATGGTTTTCGGTTTTTTTTTTTTTTTAAATCTATCCAAATCGAATAATCCACCGTAAAAGCAGATATTCAAATATTCATACTTTTCTAGCTGCTTAGTGAGCCATCTGGCGGGGAATTTTGATAATTCCGAACTTTTTGTATTTCTAAAGCTAAAAAAATTAATTTAATCAAAATTGAGAAACTGAATATTTTTTAATTTTTTAAGCCAGACACCCAGATTTAAAAAAAAAAATTAAAAAAAAACAGGTTTTGAATCAAATGTTGAATTTATAATTGTGATTTCGACAGATTACGAGCCGAAATTTTCCACGTATAAAGTTGACCTTTTCACTGATTTCATAACATTCTACTCGGGTGACGCAACCCACAATTGATCTTGATCACTAATCATTTGTTATTTCCGAAATAACCAATTAAGAAAAAAAAATGTAGGAATCTTAATGAAAAAGTGAAAATATTTTAAAACTTGGATTACGGATTACATCTCATCATTTATTCAGCAACAAGGTCTCCACACTGGCGTTTGTTACCATGGCAATCCTAGTCGTCATGGAAACGACTCGCGTTTCAACGTTATTCCCAAAAAAAAAAAAAAAATAACGTTTAACATTTTCTATCGAAGAAAAAAATAAACAAATAAATGAATAAAAATGGAAAATTTAAACTATAAACCATCAGTTGACCTGTGGAATTTTTAGTAGAACAATTCTGTGTAGTTGGTATTTCTCCCCAGGCGAAAAGATGACCAACCTT
Organism: Strigamia crassipes; assembly: GCA_034683725.1. Lineage (NCBI taxonomy): Eukaryota > Metazoa > Arthropoda > Chilopoda > Geophilomorpha > Linotaeniidae > Strigamia > Strigamia crassipes. The sequence goes on along the minus strand of JAQFXT010000011.1, from coordinate 180,216 downwards.
GAACATTACAGTTTGGTTTTAGGGCTTCTGGAGGGAATTATCGACTGATTAAATACACTTTTTTTGTTTTAAAAAAAAAATTCTGATTATTTGTGTCGATATTTTTTTGTTGTTGTATATTTTTATGTTGAAAATTAATTTGTTTCGACGTTAAATTTATAAAGTTGGGGTTTGGAAACAACCTTTCTACCCAATTTTGTGGTATCTTAGTTTCGCCCTGCTCAGACTAGTCCATCTTGTTATGTTCGGGGGAGCTCTCCACCTCCACATCCTCTTCTAGTGGACGTGTGGGTTGGTGACATTGACCAAAGGGAAGTTCCACGCCACGTCCAATTTTTTTTATTCGAAATAAAAACAACTTTTCGGATACACGATCGAAGAATTCCGATTTCGGCAAATTATTCTCGACTTTAATGGAAAAATAACTTTTTTTTTTTAAAAAAAAAAAAAAATAAATAGAGAAAATTGATTTTTGAAATTTGCCAATAAAGGTGATTTTTGAAAGAATTGGACGTGAAATAAGACGGGTTCGAGGCCCGTGACGAAAAGACGCAACTTTTTGCTCGTGAGAATCGAGTTTTTGTCGATTAATTTGTGTATAAAGAGCCGGTTCTAAACAATAGACATGACGAGTGAGTTTTATTGACTGCCTCGGTTCACTTCTCTTCCCCTTTGGCTTTAACTCCAATGGATTCGACCTGGCTCTTGCCTTCGTCGTCTTCATGCTTCTCTCACACTCTCTAGTGCCGGAGATGGGCTTTTCTATCTGCCGAAAGAGGGCGCGTTGTCTTCGGCACTCGCTAGTGACCAGCAGCCGCTGTGTCGTCATGTCGGCGTGGCAGAAAGAAGAGAGAGTGTCGAAAGCACGTTGACATTTCTCGAAAACAGCGTCGAAACCCCATTGTGCTGAGTCCGCTCGACGTGGCCGACACGGCGCTCACTTGGTTCAGGGGCAGTGCGTTGGACCCTGGCGGGCCACTGGCCACCGACGGCGGCATGCGGTGGTGGCCCCCCGCTCAAAGGCCTCCGGCCCCCAACATGGCGGCTTCGGACCCGTTTTATTCGTCGCCGTTTTCTCCTTATTTCAGGCGGCACACACCTTACTTCGGCCAGCCCGATTACCGGATATATGAACTGAACAAACGATTGCAGCAGAGGACCGAGGTGAGTTCGAATTTTTATTTCCTACTTTTACTTTAACGAGGGCCGGCGCTCAACAAGCACATGGGGCTTGCGATATCGGGGGTTACATATGTCGGATTTGTGTCGTTACTTCATTCTTATCTACTTTATATCGATGGCTATTTATTTATTTATTTACAATTTTTTTTTTTTTTTAATTAATTTTTTTTTTTTTTTTATAAAAGTTTGTTTTTATTTTTTTTATTTAATTTTTAAAAATGGTGGATTTTTGGGTTTGTTATTGTTTGCGTTCGTTTATTAAGAATTTCGTTGTTTTGATCGACGTTGCTTTTTTTTTTTTTTTTAAATATTTTTTGATTTTGATGTTTATATTTGTAACGATGGTCGGGGAAAGTTTTTTTTTTTTTTTTTAAATTTTTAAAATTACCGTTACATTATTGTTTTATTATTTAGATTAAAATTTTGAGAATTTTTGACGTTGGATTTAAATGCGCCAACTTTTGCGCTAGATAAAGGGTTGGATTTAGTGTAGTAGTTCATGATGCCAACCATTGGGGTTTTAGCCCACGTGAGGGTGGATGCGAGCAGATTTATTGATTAGAATGTTGTACTGGATGGAAGATGTTGAGTTTTATTCAACACGCAGAATTTAAGATGAAATTTAATAAGAACTACATTATAACAGTTTAAAAACACTATTTTCATTCTAAATTAGCAATGTTTAGAGATATTTGTGTTTTTATTATTTTTATTGTAATTTTGTTTTAATTTTTTTTTTAAATTTATTTATTATAGGAAAGCGATAATTTATGGTGGGATGCATTTGCTACAGAATTTTTTGAAGACGATGCAACTTTGACCCTAACTTTTTGTTTAGAAGATGGACCAAAGCGATACAGTGAGTGACTTCCACTTGAAAGCATTAAAAACAATGTAATAAATGGTTGAAGACCGAACGAACGTACGAGTGTTTTTGAACCGTTTAGATTTGATTTGTAAATAGCGAAAGTAAATAACAACCGTTTATTGCCATTGCAAATTGCAATTGATGATGCTCCGCATTTTGTTTATTTTTTTTTTTTATTTTTCTAAAGAAAAAGATAAATTAAGATGTAATCTTCTTTTCTTTGCAGCGATTGGTCGAACATTAATACCTCGGTACTTCCGAAGTATATTTGAGGGAGGGGTTACTGACCTCTATTACAATTTAAAACACCCTAAAGAATCCTTCCACAACACGACCATTACACTGGACTGCGATCAGTGTACAATGGTCACTCATCATGGAAAACCCATGTTTACGAAGGTAAAAATATTTACTCATTTGATTTACCGCTTCGCGTTAACGGCTCGATGGAAATGTTGCAAGTTTTTGCTATTATTTCGTTACTTTAGGCAATAAGTTTTTGTGAAGCGAGTTGAAATTGGACAGTAAAATGGTGTTAATTTACTGTCCTTTTGTCAGTTAAGCATCTTAAGAATAATTGTGATGTGTACCTCAGTCAGTTACTTTGTTTTATATCCCTGTGCCATGTAAAAGGGGGGAAAAGTCTTGAACCCCTAAATCGATTGCGGGAGTTCTTTACTGATTTGGTTACCATGGCAACGTACAAGTATCGATCCGGTTGCCGTGGAAACCGTCCAGGCCAGTTGAAGGCGCACAACACGTGGCAGGTACACAAAATGACTCGATCATTGGCAAAAATAAGAAAAGCCGTCTCCGATGAATTTGTTTGGGTGCAACGAATTATTACTATAAAGATTTTAAATTTGAAAAATCGAGAGAGGGGGAGAAAAGTGGTTTAAAATGTGATAAACTCGTTTCAGTTTTATTTTATTTTATTAATTTAGATAAATGTTAAAATTTGCCCATCGAATGAGTAATTGCGAGAGTTTATAAGCATTTTAGTCCGGTAATTAAGGATTTTTATTCTCTTCGGATTTAGACGGTCGAAATATTTGCTATTTTATTTATTACGGAAACGTATTGAATGTTTACCTTTAATATTTAGTATTTTTCCAACCTGGTAGTTTAACGCCATTTTATTTAATCGTTAGGTGTAATAAATATGGGAGATTTTTGTGGTTAAATATTTCATTTAATTATTTTATTTATACAATTAAAAAAAAAAAAAAATTAAAAATTTGTAATTGGAGGTAAACTGGTGTTGTTGAGTTGATTAGTTGATTAAAACATTTGATTGAGATTTTTATTTTACAATTAACATTTTTGTAGGTATGTACAGAAGGTCGGCTAATACTTGAGTTTACGTTCGACGATTTGATGCGGATAAAGTCGTGGCATTTTGCCACTCGACAACATCGGGAACTTATTCCACGTAGCGTCATTGCCATGCAGCAAGATCCAGCTATGTTAGAACAATTATCAAAGAACATAACGCGGCAGGGCCTGACCAATTTCACTTTAAACTACCTCAGGGTAATTTAATTTTACTTTTCAAATGACACGACGATCTCATTAAAGGAATTGCGCAATGAAAATAAATGAAAATTGTTAAACAGTTGCTCGCTCGATGACGAGCAAAGAGCAATATCTTATTGAGTTGCGCAATTGTTTTAAGCAGTAACTTAATTTAAAAAAATTGAATAAATTTGTGAGTAATTTGAAGTTTTTATTTCGCAGCTATGCGTCATTTTGGAACCGATGCAAGAACTTATGTCTCGTCACAAGGCTTACGCCTTGAGTCCACGTGACTGCCTTAAAACGACGCTATTTCAGAAGTGGCAACGAATGGTTGCTCCACCAGGTAGTAGCTTAAATTTCGTTCCTGAAAACCAAGAAAGGCTAAGTTCTGTTCGTTTTCTACCGTGAACACGATGCGGTAGTTAATTCTATTTGGGAAAAAAAATGAATTCTTGTTAAAGTAACTTTTTAACAAATTGGGATTTTGAACTATATAACGGTTTCCTTTTAAACGATAATTTTACATTTTGTTAAATACAAGATAATCTGTGCTGTTTTCTTTCAATTTTAACCCTTTCGTATATTTCTTGCCCGTTTAATGTTTTGTCCTGCTACCAGGTCTTCATACGAGCCAAGCAAATGGTAATCCAAACTCATCTGCTGATGTAGGTATGTGGCCTGCAATTGGCCAGGTGGCAACAAAGGGGTGTGGTGATGGTGCTAACTCATGCTTGTAGGCAAAATTAACTTAGGTGATAAGTGCACATTTGATGAAATGGAACTACTTCTTGCACTACTAACATTTTTAACCAATGAAAACTTGTTACGATTTCTTTGAATGGAAGTTGAATGATAGATTGATCCATTACGAACTTTTTAAATAACACTTTTTTTTATTTTTTATATTTAAAATTTAAAAAAAATTACAATATTTGACATTGTTTATTTATATTATTTTATCGTTTTTTTTTTTTGTTAGTAAAAGATTGTAATGGAATTGCGCGAGCACGAGAACTGCGATGTTAATCTTTTTCGTTTATTTTTGTAATTTCGCAGAGACGCAACGACCTCCGAGCAAAAGGCGAAAACGGAAATCTTCCACGAGCGGGACGAATGCGGGAGGAAATGCCGCTAATGTGGCCAACAATGGGCCCGGTCCAAAGAAGAAAATGTCACCAGGTCCACAGAATTTTTCTTTGGCTTCTCAGGTAGACTCTCTCCTGTATTGGTAAATATTAGTTTTAACGGAAGGCAAAATGGGCATTGTTTATGGTAAACGAAAAGAAATTTTTATTTATTTATTTATTTATTTTTTTTTTAGTTTAAATTTTATTTTATTGCCGTAATTTCGTTTCTTTGTGCATTTGTTTAATTTCTTTCATTGGTGTCGGGGGTTTCACCTTTTTCCTGGCGAGAAATTGAGACGGAACGCAGTTGGCTTTTAACGATTTTCGGGTCGTGATGGTTTTTGTATCGGGTACAATAGCGCTAAGCTTTTGAGTAATTACATTATTGGCACGTACGCTGACATTTGCGCGCGGTGAAAGAGGTGCAAACTCCGAGTCGTCGGAAAACGGATTTAAATGTGTAGTAAATTGGGAAGATTGACGCGTTTAACTTGAAATGGATTGTGTACGTAGGAATTATTGTTGTTATTATTATTATTATTATTATTTGCATTTATCGTGTGTTAAAACAGGGCAACTTGCTCCAAGCAACCACAGGTAACGGGTTTCTAAAATACAGTAGTGAATAAATTGAAAAATGCTTGTTTTGTAATTGAAGCAGAACACTACTGTTACAACATTAGTCCTTTGGGACGAACGGCAAACGTTCCAGTTGTTCATTGGACTTACAGTATTATTTTTAAATCAATTGAGACTTAAAATAATTAGATACGATGTGACCGCCACTCGTGTAGTGCTTTCAGCAAGTTCACCACTGTTTTTTCCCCGTTTTTAAAAAAAAAAAAAAAAAAAATTTATTATTTGATTTTTATTTAATTTTTTTTTTTTTTTTGATTTTTTTTTTTAATTCAATTTTTAATGACAATTTAGCTGAGTGTATAGTAGTTTCTAGCACTACAAGCAGATTGAACAACTGCAATGTTTGCTTAAAGATATCATTCTTTCTGTCCCCAGAAATGAAGCGTTTCCGGGGACAGGCGAGAGAAACTACGGGCAAGTATTATTTTTTGCCTCGACTCATTTCCTGTGGTTGCTTATAAACAAAACAATGTTCTACGTGGAGAAATTGCAAATATCCTTAAAAGATTTTAATTTGTGGGAGACAAAATTAATCGTTGACGACGTATTTTCGAGCAGGTATCGTTGCGATTTCTTCATTGAAATTTATGACCGCAGCCAGTTAGTAAGTTCTGGTTGCATATATATTTAGCACTAATCTAGCGGTGTAGATTTTAACAGTTTCGCCTCGCTGGAACACGTTAGTAATTTGATGTTGTTGGTTTTAGGACGTGATGGTAGTGGGCGAACCTTCTCTGATGGGCGGAGAATTTGGTGACGAAGACGAGCGGCTTATCACTCGTTTGGAAAACACGCAGTACGATGCGACCAATGGACTCGATGAACACGAGGATTTTTCCAATTCTCCTATGACCTCCACTGCTAGCCCATGGCCTGGAGCGCAGGATCGTTCGGCGGGATCTAACCCGCAGTCTACGATCGCGAGTCAAGACAGTGATAAAAAATCACCCGCCATTAGCCAGTGACTGTATGCAGCTTATGCGTGAAATCGTTCACGTGGAATCATTTGTGAAAGAGCAACTTGTTCGCGTTGGTGTAAATATTGCATATCTCATCAAACCCTGAGTAAAATATTAAATAAAAAGAACGTGGGACTATAAAAGTATAAAAAAATAAAATAAAATAAAATAAACGTAATTAATTGCCACATTTTTCTTGCAATCACATTTGGCTATTTGTTGGCGGTAAATTTGAATACTTTTTACTGGATTTGGAAATAACGTATAAATAATTTGTGGTTAGTTTTTATTCGAATTTGCCATTACCTTTCCATGTGCTTCTTTTTTATTGTTTTAGAAAAAAATAAGAAAGAAAAAAAAAATGGCAAGAAATCATTTACATGCCAAAAGACCAATTTGGTCTCGTATTTTTCTGAGCTTTTTACTCGAGGGATAAAGTAAAAGAAAGAGAAAAAAAAATTTGCGCCGGAAGTGTTACTTGTATATATTCATCTCAAAAATCAACTTTTGTCATTTAAAGGGCACATATGTTTACTACTTATTCCTTCCACGATAACGGTTTAGAAACGATACGTTAAAAGACTATTGTTAGTTCGTCTTTTTACATGTACTCTTGTCGCGTACCAAAAAAAAAAATAAGAACCACATCTTAAAACTTGTACAAATGACCTTAATAAAATAATTCTTTTACATGTAATTTGCAATTGATAACTCGGTGTGTAACATCTGGTATTACTACGCGTTACCTTAATTTTTAAGCATTGAAAAGAAATATACAATTTCGGTTGTTTTTCCTTCTGCAAAATGCGCAGTGTTGGAAAAATAATCTTTCTCGCGTTTCAATTTGCAAAATAACGCTGAATTCAAACTTTAATGTCAATAAACTCTCTTCACAAGTGAACGAATTAAAAAATTATTTACAGATATGATTATGATAAACTTAAAGAATTTTAAGTTATTCTTTCGACCGACTGCGACTCGTCCCATCCTTAATGCCGCCATTTTCACGCACCGGTGTCGTCTCCTGAGATTTTTCTCGACGACTCGCGCGCTTGTTTCGCGTTCTCGAACCCGATCGCGAACTGAGCAGAAATATAAATTGCAGTATTGCACTTTCGAATTTTTTTTTTTTTTTTTTACCGATATGGTGTTGTACTACGACGATTATCCCTCGAACGAGATCTCGACCTGGATCTACTGTACGATCGACGACTTTTGCGTCTCGGCGTACGGGAACGTGAATGTCTCCTTCGCCTGTCGTCGTGTCGACTGCTGTGGTACGGAGACCTACGTCGGGAACGTTCCTTCGTACGCATTTCGCTAGGAGCTGCGAAGGGATCGCAAAATTTTCGAATCAACTTCATTTTATTTCTCTTCCAAATACTAACTTTTCCGCTCCCCCTGCGCAAATTCTATTTCCAATTCACGGCCCATAAAATAAGTTCTATTGAGCGCGTGCATAGCATCTTCAGCATCTCTGTAGTCTTCGAACTTTCTGGTTGTTAAGGTGTGAAGACAAAACACGACGAACAAAACACAACATCCACATACAAATTTTCTATCTTTCACTCCTAACTATAAGTTAAATCGGGGCTAATTGCAAGAGATTTTTTTTTTTTTTTTTGTTTTTGTTTAAATTATTATTATTATTTTGTATCAGAAAGGCAAATGCATCTTGTTAACTCGAGGATATTTAGTGCAGGATCAACTTGGCGACAATTTGATCCAACACAACAGAAATTTCAGTGAAGTCTTGTTTCGAAGAATACGAAAGAACTTGCGATGGCGCGACGAGAGAAACTTGACTTGTTATTTCTCTTTTCCTTTCTGCCTGTTTCAATCTTGATTCTTTTGCCTGTTTGATGCTGTTAGTAACTTGAAAACTTTTCTCTTGCATGCTTGCCTTTCATCTCTAACAAAAATCAAATGAAACAAGACATTAATAACTAAAACACGATCAACTTTTCTGCGTTTTTGACATCGTTTATCGCGAGAGGATGGCTCCAGTTCCAATTAAGTTAGTGATAGGACTACAACACAAATCTTAAGTATCGACAATTATTTTTGAATAAAGGATATTGGATATAGGAGAAACCACGTGGGCGACGGGTGTAGTAGTCAACTGGGATGTACACGTCCGTGATTGGACCGTATTTACCGAACAAGCTTCTCAGTTCGTCAGGTCTAAAATCAAACGGTTCCCACCAATACTCAATATTTTGCGTCTAATTTCTCAAAATCGCGAATTATTCGACACAAATTCAATCCAGAACGAGGGGGTTAAGTTAAATTAAATCGAATCACATGCAAAATGTTTCGTTCGAAATGTCCTTCAGTTTGTTGCAACTTGAAACTGTTTTTCTCGTTTATTGCTACACTCACCTGCAACCGTCAGGGACATTTCGGACATACAAGGACGTATTTGGGGGCCTGGAATAACGAGACATAGTCTTAACCATGTCAGAAACAGAATCGAAAACTCACAACATTCCAAAATAGCAGAACGCACGTTTTCATTTATTATTTGAGCATGCGCCAATGCCATTATAGTACAATAACATTTGTGTTACAAGTGCTGCCATGGTGCGGTTGAAATACAACTCATTTTTAGGAGTTTTGACACTGATGGGGTCTGGGTAATGGCGTTTATTTACTTCTGGTCGCTGTGATGCCTTACATTTTGAACGAGTTTATAGATGAAATAAATAGTACATTATCTGACGGCAGTGTTAAAATATACGTTAATAATTTTTCGAGAAAAAATGTTGTTAATAAAGGAGATTTAGAAATATATTATTCCACGGAGGAAAGTCTCGTTAAGGTGGTAGAATCGTTATCCCGCTTTTTATTTGCAATATTTAATCATTTTTTCGTTCGTTTTTACTTCGTAGCTTAAGGATGTATTGGCAAAATCACGCGTTCCCGGCAAAATTGACAATTTTACGGTAAATTCTTCACATTTGATAATTCACTTCGAAAGACGTGTAGTGTGCGAAAACGTGATAAAAGAGATCCACGAGCTAAAAAATAATTATGGATTTCAAATGTGTAAAGCTGAGGCAAGTATTTTAAATTTTTAGGCTTTAGCTAATATTTTAAGACATACGATACTAATTTTACCTTTTAGCCGGCTGTTTTGAAAGATGTTATAACCGACAGTCCTGTCACAGATCTGACACAGCTACGGCAGAAATTGTTTAATCATCAAATTAAACAACTTTTGAAACTCTGTGGGTAAATTATAATTTAACAATGAAAAATATGACATATATGTCATTTGTACATTTTGTTGCAGTTGCGAAATCAAAAAAGAAGAAAATTGTTGTGTAGGAAAAGTGACTACCATCCATTCAGAAACAAACTCGATAGAAGAATTTGAAAAGTAATTTAACTGTGCTAATATTCTATTAATAATTATTTTAATTTTTGTTATGGTTTCTTTATAGATGCTGCTCGAATTTAATTATAAAATCAGCTATACATAAATTTAAACAATTGACTGCTGAAGGCGAGGAAGAAGTGGAAACAATACATGCATCAACTTTAGATGCTTGTATTAAATTTAATTTACTTTTTGCCAATCCGAAGAAAAGTGTAATTTAAATACTTAAAAAAGATTCTGTATGTTTCTTTATCAGAATTATTAATGTTTTTTGTTTGTTTCAGATTGTGTTGGATTTGAATGAAGATAATCTAAATTTAATCAAATCTGGATCATTTATTATGTACAATTACGCAAGACTAGCATCGATCATTAACAAATACGATAAATTAGTCCAATCTTGCCATTACCCTCCCATGGCACAAATAAATGAAGTGCAATTTTCGTTACTTAAGAAAGAGGTATAAAATATAAATTCAGATGTGTCACGGAACAACATTTTATTATTTTTTTTTTTTTAGGAAGAATGGGTGTTAATTCGAGATTTTTTGATGTATTTTCCATTCGTTGTTAACGAAGTGATGAGCGAAATTGATGGTCAGGCTCCTGTTCATAAAGTTAGTATACTTATTCTAGAATCACATGATATTCGGTATTCAATATGATTTTTTTTTATTAAAAAAAAATAGTTTCAACACTTTCTACTAAGTTTGAGTCACAAAGTCAGTACTTATTACAGCAAAGTTCGAATTTTAATGGTGAGTTGATTAAATTTAAAATTCAATCGTTTTAAATTTTTTTGGTAATTTTTTAGGACCCATCGAACCATTTGATGCCATTGATATTTGCCCGCATTACCTTGCTGAAAGCAGTTCTTCAAATAATGACAAATTGCTTTCTGATTATGGACATCATTCCCATCACCAAAATGTGATATCGACAGTCGCTACAGTTAAGATTTTATTTATTGTTTTTAAATTTTAATTATGTTAGCCATGGTAAAATGCAAGTGTCAACAAATTTAGCTGAAAACTGTAGGTTTTGATGCTCAACTCCACTGAAGGTTATAGTCGTTATTGCACCTCGCTCGTCTAGCGTCCGTATTCCTAATGTGTCTTCCAAGTAAATCTTGAAAGTCGAATTGGATTAGTTAATTTAAAATTTATTAGGGTTAAGAATTTACCTTTTGATGGTGCATATTAATTTCGTTGTCAGTTGCATCCAAGGATCCAAAATGACTAAATGGAATATAAAAAAAAAAATTAAATTCAAAATATAAAAAAAAAAAACATTTTGCTTATCATACCTAGTAATCCAAGGATTTAAAACGTTATCATCTGATAAACCAATAAGTACAATTCGATTCAATTTAATGAGATTTTTCTTAAATTCTGCATGAATTATGGTATAAATAACAGAATTTATATTTTATTTATATTTATTTTTTTTACTTCTGTTGCATGAATGAGTGACTTCATTGTTCAGATATGGCAGAAATGTATTTGAAGCTAAGTATTCGTCAAGATGCTTTGGTTCTGTAAGAAAATGTGATAATAAACAGACATTTTAAACTGAAATCTTGATAGTTGCGAAACTACCTCTCCAAATATTTAAAAGTGAAAATTTTTGACCAAACGAGGAATACGCTATTTTGTGAACACCATCTACGAATACCTTAAGAAGTGGTCCAAAATATGGCAAATGTATATCTAAAAAAAAAAACAATTATGTTGATATCAGAAGTATAAAAATATTAAATTTAATATACAAACTTCCGAAAATTCCCATGTGAGGACCAACTACAGATATAAAAGTATCTACATTGTGATTATTTATTGTTTGTATAACTCCTCGTGCTATAACTCCACCTTAAAATTGAATTATATAAGAAAAATTAATTTTAACTTTTCAAATTGTACGCTTTGTGTACCTAGAGAATATCCTATCACGTGTACACCTTCTGGGTGTCTCTTCATTATTTCGAGTGTTTTCTGTTTGTAAACATCTACTTGGTACCAGAGTGGAAGAAAACTTGTAAATTTATGCAGTGCGTCGAGTTGGTATATAGTGGTATTGGGGTGTTTCTGAAAAGTGATTGATTATTTTAATATTTGAAAAATTTATCGGAAAATTACCTCGCGAATCAGATCAGCGAAAGATGTCATTTCGAAAGGCGTATCATTTATTCCGTGAAAGAGTATAATTGTTTTGTACTTGGCAGCTCTGACTTGTGACTCCAAAATGATCAATAACAAAACAAAATGTCTTGTCATCACAGTCATAAATATTGTTGCTGCTTTTTGCATGTGTAAACTCGCACAACTGTGTAACGATTTATGAATGAGAAAATTTAATTTCACTTACCGTTGAAAAGTATAATGAAACAGCTTTTAATAAATCCCACTCAAGTTAAACAATGCAGTAATCTGCGCGTGTCTGGACTTTGTTTTATAAAACACACGTGTGCTTGCTTTTTTTATTATTTCTTTCTTTCCAGTATTGTTTGCAATAGAATTACAAATTTTGTGGCATGGGGATTTCTAATCCGTTTTTTTAATCTTAAACTTTAGACGAATTTAATCAACTCGTAGAATTAATTTTTTATTATCGAAATTGCTAGTAAATTGTTTTAAAAATTGTAATTTCTGATTTACGATTAAGAATCTTTTACTTTTAGATAAAACTTGAACAAATGTCCTCGAGATTCTGGAAAAGTACATATAAAGATAATTATCCAGATCACAGTCCTAGAATCAAACGGATAACTGAAATCTGGGTGAAATCATTGCGGAAATACAAATTTTTCAATCCAACGCGAACGGAGCACATAACTGCTTACCGTGAACAGTGAGCTTACAGATACATGTATTCACTTAGAGATTTGTGATAATAATAGAAAATATATATCATTTTTATCCAGATTTCCTATCCGGGCTTACTCGAAAAGAAAACTTGTCATTCCTCCCAACAGTCTTACAGTTGTAGGAGAAGGACCACCTAATCAGATACGAAAGAGGAGACCATATTTCAGCATGGATTATGTATTACTCCAATAAATTTGTTTGCGTTTTAATTGAGATCATGTACTGTCTTGCATATTAAAGAATTTGAAACTAGATTGTGGCAGTTATTGAAGTGGTTTGTGATGTTGTGTGGTTGCACGTAGGACTGTTGGGAAATACAGCAATCAAATACAACCATTTTTTGAGGTACCGATTTATATTTTATTCTGAAATTTTATTCAACATTAAAGCTTAAAAAAATGATTAGTTTGTTGTATCTTCTATGATCTCAATCTGTAGTCTCCAAAAAAGATATTCCCTCGTGGTATTTTTTGGCGAATTGGCTTGGAATATGGTGGAACTTGGTACCTTTAAGTTTTAATGAAAATGAAAAAGGATTACCGGTATTTCTGCACTTAAAAATACTCGCGAATTCTTCACTAACGCAAACGGTCTGACAGAAAGTTTGATATACAACGTTCAATGCCATGTTTTGCAATCAGAGATTCATAATTTGGATCGAAAGGGCTCGCTTATGTTATTTAAGCCTAATAGAAAGTTGTCTCTTTGTTTGTCTGATGTAGAACCTTGGGTATCTCAAGCCGAGAACTTGTACGTAGAATTATGAACACGTTCTAGTTCGCTTCTTTGTTGTGCAGTTTATTTGGTGGTTGAAATTGGGGGATTGAAGAATTCGTAATTATTTTTCTTGCATTCATTAATAATACATAATATTATTATTATTATTTATTTACGCTGCGCCGGTAGAAGTTTCCGATTCCACTTGAATCATCGGTGTCGCGTAAGGCCGCTTTTTTTGGTACCATGCTCTAGTCCTGTCTCTAGGTTTTATTTCTTTTTTATAGAAATAAAACTTGGTCGTTGTTTCGCACGGTTTGCTGGGAATCACTGGCTCTCTTTTCTTTTGATAAAGGTTTGGTTCTAGAAACGCAATAGGCTCTGGTCTTAAATTTTCCCAAACGACATGTGGTTGATAGGAATAGGTATACGTTGATAACCCATTAAAAATGTTCGTTGGCCTGTAGTGATAATTATTTGGTTTGGCAAGGATAACTGGCTGAACGGGCTAGAATGTAGAGAAATATTGACATCTAGCAAACAAAATACTTTAAAACAATTGCTAACTGACTCTTGGATAATAAAAATAATCATTGACAGTAATATCTTGGAATTTGTCCACCGGTGGGTAGGTAGGAAGTTGAGGGTTTCTTAGGTAATGCCTCGGTAGCTGGAAAAGTCGAGCTCAGTTTAATTACATCGTTGACATTTTTTTTACAGAAAGTTAGCATTACTCACCGGCTTGAATTGATATCGTAAGACATCAGATTCTGGTGGTGGAGCATCAGGCAAACACGGGTCTCTATTGATCTACAAATCGAATTATGTCGTTTTTATTATTATTTGTTTGTTTTTACTGACTTACTTGTTGTTTGCTTTCAAGCTGGTTTGAAGCCACTTGGTTTTTAAACCTGATTGTAAAGGGTAATAAATATTTGACAAATTTTTATAACTCATATTTACAATTCAATGTCATTGCTACCTTTGGGCGTGTAATTCACATTCACGAATGAATTCACAATCACTAATGTTCATTTTAGATTAATTACGTAATTACCGGTAGTACGATTTTTTTTAAATCACATTACTTTAAATTTGGATTAAAGCGCTAAATATGCATATGGCAGCCATTTAAAACTAATAAATTATGCTCCAATAAAGAAATCCGAAAACTATCTCGAACAATTAAAGACAATAATAAATTAAAACCAGAAAAATTAGTACGTGTGTGATATCTTATCAACTGGGATGATTATTTTATTATTTATATTTTATACTAAAACTGACGTAAAAACGAACACATTTTATTTTATTTTATTCTATAAAATTAGCAAACTGTAGTTGCCGAATCTTTTGTTTCTTTTCGAACTATAGCCATTTCTGGACATTTTTCTTGAATGCAGTCGTAGTAATCACTAATCTGGAGATTTAAAGTAGTCAAATAAAAATAGAATTGCAATTTAGGATTAAATTTTTAACTTACTTTTTTATCACTGCCAATAAACGCAGATTGTTTACAACCAGAAAGTTTAGTGGCTAGTCCATCTTTATCCTGTCACTCAATTACTTATAAATTATAATTGACAAAAAATGAGAACTTTTCAACTCACCTTAGAAAACTTAATCATTAAATCGAGCATTTTTGCGTGATCAACTCCATTTTTAGCTTCATTTAACTGCAATATTAATAACAAAATGATAATTAACGAGTAACCTTAATTTCTACGACGTACCACTCCAATTTCTCTCAAATGACAAGCTCGGTATTTGATGTAACAAGTTTCAGAATTGCTCTAACAACAGAATTCTTTCAGTGTAATTCGTTTACTACAACAAATCTATCTTAATAACAACTACTTACACTTTTATCATCACTCCTAGATTTCATTTCAGCTTTGCATGTGGCATGAACAGGTTGTAGCTTTATAAAGAAAATAATTATTCTGTGGAATTTGACTAAATTTCACTAAATAACCTTTTGGATATACAGCGCAGGATCGAAGCAAACCTAAAAGAAAATTGCATTAGTTATATTTTTAGAGTTTTATACTTTGCAAATATTGAAGTCAATAGTGTACACTGACATCTGCAACAGCGAATGAAGCTGTAACAGCAGTAATTAGAAAAACGTACAGCAACATGCTGAATGAAACTTGATGGTGAAAACGCTTGTGTCCAGGTTTATATATAAGCAACACTTGCTGCACATTTGCTATCAAGACATCTCAGTTAAAGTTTTGTTTTGCAATATTAAATTTAAAAAAATATACATTTTATGCATCGATGCCACTTCCTTTACTCCGTATAATCAAAAATTGAAGATTGTAGAAAGATTATTTTATGTTAATAAACAGGAAATTTTTAAAGACTTCTTCTAATAGTTTTATAGAAAAACGTTATGCCATTAATTTTAATTTTCATGCAGTAGCTGATCACTATCAGATTTTTAGTATAATTGTACTAAATTGCATCAAATTAGTATTTTCTTTTATGTATTTTTTGATTTGTTGTGGAAATGTTAAGTTGAAAATTGAAATAAAGTTAGAATCCAAACAGTTAACATCTGCCGTATCATACTATTTTATTTCCCTAAGTTATGTAATAAAACAGCAAAAAATACTATATTGAGAAATACAATTTATTTATCATTTGCAAATGTCTGTTGCTGAGCCCTCAAATTCGCCTCGGAATTCTGTTCGATGCGAAGAAATTTCTGGGCAATCTTTCGATAACTGTTTTTCAATGCAGTCAAAATATGGTTGAATCTAAAATTTTAATTGCATTTAGTTAATTGCTGAAAATAATTTTAAAAAAATATTTTTTTTCATTTACTTTGTCTTTCTCGTTCAATTCCAATTTTCCACAAGGAGCAACATCAGCAGCGATAACGCTTTTTTTCTATTGAATTTGAGATTAAATTACTTATGTACATTACATCTACAATGATTTTAAATGACTAACATTTTCCTTGGCACTTTTAGTCAATAGTGCTACCATTTTTTCGTGGTTAACTCCATTTTTAGCTTCATTTAGCTGCAAAATATATCTTAAATTATAGTTTGCTGGTAATATATAACTTGCCAAAGTATCTGCCGTACCACGCTCATTGCAGTTAAATGACAGAAACGGTAGGCCAGATAACAAGCCTTTAATTAAAACAAATGGGAATAAGTAATAAAATATAATAAACATTATTTTTGTCTAAGGTTTTTACATCTTTATCATCGTGGGATTTTTCTTTTGATTCTTCTTTACATTTATCATGAAGTGATTTCGTCTATTTAAATAAAAACTCAAGTTTTACTTCTTTACCAAATTAAAAAATATAAATATAAAACCTTTTGGTACAACTCGGTGACATCGTAGCACGCCTGAAATTAAATTACTTAATTTAATATAACATCAATAAACTGATGGCATTTCGATTTTAAACTTGCATTATCTTCCTCAGCTGCTGCAACTGAAGATACAGCAACAGAAAAAGCTATAAAAATGTAAACTAACATATCAAATTTGTTTGATAGCCGTTTTAAAATAAAAAATTTTATTGCATCAAAGGTGTATATAAAGCATTCGCCAAATAAAAGAGTTTTTTGACAATTGGCAGTTTCAGGAAACAGGATTTACTTTTTTATTTTTTAAATTACAAATATGCAATTCAGCACTTCTTATGTTATGGGGTCTATCATCAAACAAAAATTTGTTTGAATGCAAACAATTTCACTTCATCCTGTTAGTTGTAAGTGAGAAAATGAGGTGTAACCCACATCCTATTTATTTATTTTTACTGGCACAGTGGCACGAGGCACTGCACGCATAGTTTGGTGAACAGCCAACAACTTGAATTTTTTTTAATGTGAAAGTATCTCAAATCCAATATGTTTTGTCATTTATGTCGTTACACGCCAAGGGTTTGACTACCTAATAAAAATTGATCAAAGATTGTAGGCATTTTGTGAGAACAAACAATACCGTGATTTAGTTTAGTTTATTGAAATTACCCGAGGATGTTGCTACGTGCAAATGTCGCCGTCGCCGTCGCTCTTTTCCGTTTTTTTATTTTTATTTTGTACTTCGGGTAGATCTATTTCATCAGCGGTTTCTATGTCTAGCATGTTATTCATGAGCACATCATTTGTCACTTCATAACATGGACTGCCTTCAGATTTTTCTTCAGCTGCCAACTTGAGATGACTGCGCTTTTTTTTTCTTCTTTTATCACGCTCAGATTAGTTTTCAAATTTGTATGCCCTAAGTTTAACGTAGGAGCCCAATCAACATTTGTTGGATCATAAAGATTAGAAAGTTTATCTATTAAAAAAATAAAATGTATTTCTGGTTAATAAAAATTTAATACATAAATGGTACACTTACCAGAAAGAAAATGATCACTGCTAACTCTTCAATTATTAATGTTAGACTCTAAAGCAATTTTGCAGTGTATATTTGTCAGTCACATATTCCTTCTACGGGTTGAAAGTTTTTTTTTAATTCTGATCATTTATTACACCAGGAATACGAAAAAGTGATTTTTTGTCACGTGAACTACGATTGTGGCAACCTATGACAGCACAAATCACCATGGTAAAAATCTGGTTTCCTATCTAATTATCACAGCGAATAATGGCCAGTTTCAAATAACGAACAACTAATGTACAAAATAACAAATGATTATTGAAACCGTATTCAAAATATCAAAAAAAAAAAAAAAATACACAAATTCATATTTTATTGAATAAATATTTTTCCATATATTTATTGTAAGCAAAAAGATACATTTCTTATTCGAAAATTCAAAGAAAGCATGGATTTATCTGTTGTTTACATGAAGCGCCTGTACACAAACATGGCGCCAACAGTAGTTTGAGGGTTTGCTAAGCAACCGTGACCCACAATGCAGTGCGCGGTCACACGATGTACATACTACATAGTTAACCCTTTTCAGGATTAAAATGGCTTCCGAACAGGATGAAACGAGGGAAGAAGTTAGCGAGATAACATTTCAGTCTTTGGTACAATCATTTTCCTTTATTTTGTAGCAAAAAAACTTCTAACGTTATTGAATTTAGGGATTAAGAGAAGAACTATGCAAAGCGTGCGAAGATTTAAATTGGAAAGAGCCAACAAAAATCCAACGTGAAGCGTTGCCAATTGCTTTGAAAGGTGCCATAATATCATTTAGTTTTTATTAACAAATTAGCCATTAACAATATCTTATTCGTAGGAAGAGATGTTATTGGACTGGCAGAGACGGGATCAGGAAAAACAGCAGCGTTTGCATTACCAATATTACAGGCGTTAATGGAGAAGCCGCAACGACTGTTTGCTTTAGTCTTAACGCCGACTCGAGAACTGGCATTTCAAATCTCCGATCAGTTTAAAGCGTTGGGATCATTTCTGGGTATCGAAGTTGTGGTCATAGTCGGTGGAATGGATATGGTACCGCAGCAACTTACACTAGCTAAAAAACCACACATAGTAATCGGTAATTTAAAAAATAATCTCGTAATGAATGAATTTAGATGTAATTTTTTTGTATTTTCATAGCTACTCCTGGACGACTAGTTGATCATTTGGAAAACACGAAAGGCTTTAATTTAAAACTTTTAAAATTCTTAGTAAGTAAAGTAATATTAGGTAATATGGAATGAGAAAATGAATGAAATATTTAATTTACTATTAGGTTATGGACGAAGCCGATCGGATTCTGAATATGGACTTTGAGGTCGAATTGGACAAAATTCTGAAGGTTATTCCTCGTGACAGGCGCACGTATTTATTTTCTGCTACAATGACGCACAAAGTACAAAAATTACAACGCGCTTCGCTGCAAGATCCCGTCAAAGTTGAAGTTTCAGATAAATATCAAACGGTCGAGAAATTACAACAATATTATTTGTGGACTCCGGCAAAAGCTAAGGTGAGATTTTAATTTTAACCAGGTTACGTAAAGAATTGAAAGTATTATTTTTTTTTATTTTAGGATGTTTATTTGGTGCATGTTTTGAACGAACTAGCTGGAAATTCGTTCATCATATTCAGCAGCACTTGCAACAACACTACACGCATAGCAATTATGCTTAGGAAATTGGGGTTTTCAGCAATTCCGTTACACGGACAACTGAGTCAGGTAAAACATTAACTAATTTTTACTAAGAATTATTAAATTGAAAAAAAAATTAAACATAATTTTTTTTTTAGGCCAAGCGATTGGGAGCCCTAAACAAATTTAAAGCGAAAAGTCGATCTATTTTATTAGCAACGGACGTTGCTAGCAGGTAAAAATAGTAAATGTTTGTTTGGTACAAGTAGATTTTTTAATTATATTATTTGTCAGAGGTTTGGATATCCCTCACGTTGACGTTGTTATTAATTACGATGTTCCAACGAATTCTAAGGATTACATTCATCGTGTGGGACGCACGGCTAGAGCTGGTAGAGCTGGACGATCTATAACATTTGTGACTCAGTATTAAATTAAATTAATAATGTAATGCTTGTTCTAAACATTCTTTAATGTTTTTGTTAATTAGATACAACGTAGAACTTTTTCAACGTATTGAGAATTTAATTGGTCAAAAATTACCACTGTATCAAACGGAAAAGGATGAAGTGATGCTCTTGATGGAGAGAGTTTCCGAAGCTCAGAGAATATCAAAAATGGTAAACAATTTTAATTGTTAATCTAATTTTTGTATTTTAATGCTTATGCTGAATCATGTAGGAAATACGAACGATGGAGGACAAAAAGAAAGGGAAGAAAAGGCACGGTGGTGATGACGATGGCGATGATTGTGAAGAATCTACTGGAGTTAAAAAGCGAATTAAGAAAAAAATGAAACAATAAAATAATTGAGTTTAAACAAAACTGAATGATAGAATGAATTTATTGAAAATACAAAAAAAAAAATATTTACTTTTTTATTAAAAAAAGTAGTTTTTTTTTTACATTCCGGAAGAAAAATTTGGTGCCGAGTGAAAATATGTTCATTCTTTTTACACAAAGAAAACAAATTGCAAAATTAAAAATTGTAAATAAATTAGGAAATAAAGTTAAAATGACTAAAAATCTGGTCGTTTGATTCAATAGTCTTTTTTTGTTTTTTAAGTGACCGTATTTTAAATACACTTGTTTATTGTGTTCAAATTCAGCTGCGAAAAAAGCAAATTTATTCAATAAAAATCCAAACAAGTTTGCCACTTGCAAGCTTCCATACAAAACCGCTTGCCACGTGATCTCCACAACAAAACTTGATTGGCTATTCTGGATAGCTTTTTCCCGTGATCTGGATCCAGATCAGTGATCCGAGTTCAATCAACAGCGCAGCTTTGTCGTTGTGCCTGCGTTTTGCACGAAAGATGGCGGATGCCGCTGCACGTTCGCTGCAATATGAATACAAAGCAGTAAGTAATTATGTTAAAAAGAAAATAATGTATAGTTATTGTTAAACTATACACAATCATCATTATATTTACGCAATGATCATCAAAGTTTAGCTTTGACGTTTTATTTTCCCCAGTTTGACAATCTTAGGCCTACATCAATCATGCCTAAAATGTTTTATTTTCTCGTCATTTTAGAATTCTAATCTTGTTCTGCAAGCCGACACACGACTTATTGATAGACGTGGTCGAGATGAAGCTACAGGAGAAGTTGTATCACTCGGCGGAAGATTGGAAGGAAGCAGAATGGGTGACCGATACCAACGCACAAAACCAAAGTTTTCCGAAGAGAGAAAGGCGAAGTATGAAAATAAAAATTAAATACAAAAAGTTTAACATAGTGAATTAAATTTAACTTACCTCTCCGGCTTACCCCATTTTTCATCGATAATTGGGAAAATTGGACAAAATCGAGAGGCAAATTAACTGTCGTAAAAATGTGCAAGAAACGTTGTATAACGTTTTTTAAATTTAAACCGTCATACAATTAAAAAATAAAGTGTTTTTATTATTTTGTTCACAAGTGGAGAACATGTAATCACGTTTTTTTTTTTTTTTTCCGATGGTTAGGCGACAAAAGAGAGATGAAGCTCGATACGATTTTACTAAAATGAAGGGATCAACGCTTTTATCCCAAGGTATGGATGATACGATGGGAATAACTTACAGACCAAAAACGCAAGAAACCAGACAAACTTATGACATCCTTTTAAGCGTAATTCAGGAAGCTTTGGGCGATCAGGTAAGACATTTTTAGTTAAACATATAGATGTTGTTGGTTTAAAGTTGCCTTTTATTTTAGCCGAGAGACGTTTTATGCGGTGCTGCGGACGAAGTTCTTGCCGTTTTAAAGAATGAGCGCTTGAAAGAGAAAGAACGTAAAGCAGAGGTCGAAGCCTTTATAGATAATTTAGCTGATGAACGATTTGCACTTCTGGTTAATCTTGGCAAAAAGATTTCCGATTATGGCGTCGATGAGAAGTCCGAATTGGCCGATGATAACATTGATGAAACATACGGTGTAAACGTACAGTTCGAGGAATCCGATGACGAAGTAGCGCTTTTTTACACTTTTTAGTGTAAACATTTTTTTAAATAATATTTTTTTTTTGGAATTTTAGGACGATGAAGATGTGTACGGAGAAGTCCGAGACGATGATTCTAATGATGAAAATGAGGGAGAAGAAGCCCGTGTAGAAACCACATTACAAGCAACAAATGTACTTGGATATTTAATTTTTTTTTAATAATTTATTTTTAACACTTAATTTTTATTTGTTTTAATAGTTATCTAACGGTAAAGAAACGACGACTAAAACTGAAAAAGCCCTTCATCCCCGGGACATTGATGCGTATTGGTTACAACGAAAATTGAGTCGTAATTACGACGATCCCATGTTAGCCCAATCTACTGCTGATGAAGTTTTGAATATTTTGAAAGTAATTTTTTAAATATTATTTTTTAAATGAAATTGTTGTAAATTTTTGTCTTTATTGTTTTTTTTTAAATTAGAAAGCTAGTGACGATCGGGATTGTGAAAATCAACTCGTTTTGCTGCTCGGGTTTAATCAATTCGATTTTATTAAAGTGCTGCGACAGCACCGACAAATGAGTAAGTAGAAATAAGCAAGTAGTGTTTTTTATACAAGTATAATTTAATTTTTTTTTGTAGTTTTGTATTGTACGCTTCTGGCATCATCACAGAGTGAATCTGAGAAAAGTAAAATTGTCTCTGAAATGCAGAACGACCCACAGTTGTCGAAAATTCTGCGATTGCTGGAAAATACAGAAAATGAAGATTTCATCCAAGAAGAGCGTGAAAGACGGGCTAAAGCTCGGCAAGCCAGAATCGACGCTGATCCAGAAGCGATGGAAATCGACGATGGCAGCGGAGGACAGGTGCCCGGAATGAGACAATTGCTCGATTTAGAAGATCTTACATTTAATGCTGGCAGTCATTTTATGGCGAACAAGCGTTGCCAGCTTCCAGATGGCTCTTTTAGGAAGCAACGCAAAGGCTACGAAGAGGTTCATGTTCCAGCTCTTAAACCCAAACCGTTTGATCCTAACGAGAACTTGGTTCCTGTCGATAAACTTCCAAAATATGCACACGCTGCTTTTGAGGGATTCAAAACTTTGAATAGAATTCAAAGTCGTTTGTACAAAGCTGCGTTGGATTCGGATGAGAACCTTTTGCTCTGTGCACCAACGGTAATTAAACATTGTGTATATTTTTTTAATAAGAACCCTCTCCGATCACGCAGTTTCTTTATTTAAAAGAAATTGTAAGTCGGGTTGAGAGTAGAAAAATGTGTTCTAGAGCAGAGAGTCTGGTTTTCACCCAGAACTAGAGATCTTTTTTATAGAACCAACATAATTGTATATTTTTTTATTTTTTTTTTATTTCTAATTTATATAATAAATGTTTCAGGGTGCGGGCAAAACCAACGTTGCTCTTTTGTCCATAATGCGGGAAATTGGAAAACACATAAATCCTGATGGTACAATCAATGCGGATGAATTCAAAATAATTTATGTAGCTCCCATGAGATCACTTGTACAGGAAATGGTTGGAAATTTCACTAAGGTCAGTATTCAAATTAACATTTTTATGCAAATGATATTAAAGATTGCAATTTTTAATACATTTTTTTAAATTTAGCGTTTGAGCTCTTATAACATCAAAGTATCTGAGCTTACCGGTGATCATCAATTAAGCAAGGAAGAAATACACGCTTCTCAAATCATCGTATGCACGCCGGAGAAATGGGATATTATAACTCGTAAAGGCGGCGAAAAAACGTACACACAACTCGTCCGATTGATGATTTTTGTAAGGCGAAACATTAAAACTGTTTGTGATTTATAATTTTTATAGAATTTTTTTTTCAGGATGAAATTCATTTGTTGCATGACGACAGAGGACCGGTTCTGGAAGCGCTAATTGCGAGAACTATCAGAAATATTGAAACGACTCAAGAAGACGTTAGGCTTATCGGTTTGAGTGCTACTCTGCCAAATTATGATGAAGTTGCTACTTTTATGCGTGTCAATCCTGCCAAGGGATTGTTTTTCTTCGACAACAGTTTCAGACCCGTTCCTTTGGAACAGCAGTATATCGGCGTAACTGAAAAGAAAGCCGTGAAACGCTTTCAAGTTATGAACGATATAGTTTATGAGAAAGTAATGGAGCACGCTGGAAAAAATCAAGTTTTGGTATTCGTTCATTCGCGAAAAGAGACCGGCAAAACGGCGAGAGCAGTTCGGGACATGTGTTTGGAGAAAGACAGCTTGGGTCAATTTTTGAGAGAAGGTTCTGCTTCTACTGAAGTTCTACGAAGTGAGGCGGATCAAGTGAAGGTAATTTGGAGGGAAAAAAATAGAAAACATGACTCGTTGTTAATTTGTGTTTATCCTTTTAGAATATGGAGTTGAAGGAATTGCTCCCGTATGGCTTTGCGATTCATCACGCTGGAATGACCCGTGTCGATCGTACGTTGGTTGAAGATCTCTTTGCTGATCGACACATACAAGTATTGGTTTCGACCGCCACATTAGCATGGGGTGTGAATCTCCCCGCGCACACCGTAATCATCAAAGGAACTCAAATTTACAGCCCGGAAAAAGGACGTTGGGTCGAACTCGGTGCTTTGGATGTACTTCAAATGCTAGGACGTGCTGGAAGACCGCAGTATGATACGAAAGGCGAGGGAATTTTAATCACAAATCACAGCGAATTGCAGTACTATTTGTCTCTGCTTAACCAACAGGTAAATTGTTTTGGATTTATTTTTTAACTGAATGAGCGTATAATTTATATTTTATTTTTTTTTATTAGTTGCCGATAGAAAGTCAAATGATTGCAAAGTTACCGGATATGCTGAATGCTGAAGTGGTTTTGGGGACCGTTCAGAACGCTAAAGATGGCGTCGTGTGGCTTGGGTACACGTACCTGTATATTCGGATGGTTCGTGCGCCCACACTTTACGGGATATCGCACGACGATGCCAAGGAGGACCCCGAGCGCGAACAACGTTGCGCTAATCTTATTCACACTGCCGCTGTGCAGTTGGATAAAAATAATTTAATGAAGTACGATAAGAAAACTGGTCATTTCCAAGTGACCGAATTGGGACGGATTGCTAGTCGATATTACTGCACGAATGAGACCATGGCCACCTACAATCAACTTCTGAAGCCCACGCTTAGCGAGATCGAGCTATTCAGAGTTTTCTCGCTTTCGTCCGAATTTAAACACATAACAGTTAGGGAGGAAGAAAAAATAGAGTTACAAAAACTGATGGACCGTGTCCCGATACCGATCAAGGAGAGCATAGAAGAATCGAGCGCGAAAGTGAACGTGCTTCTTCAAGCCTACATTTCGCAATTGAAGCTGGAAGGTTTTGCATTGATGAGCGATATGGTGTTCATTACGCAATCAGCGGGTCGACTGATGCGAGCGATTTTTGAAATTGTGCTGCATCGAGGCTGGGCGCAATTAGCGGATAAGGCACTCACCTTGTGCAAGATGATCGACAAACGAATGTGGCAATCGATGTCACCGTTGCGTCAATTCCGAAAAATTCCCGAAGACGTGGTGAAAAAAATTGAAAAAAAGAATTTTCCTTGGGAACGACTATACGATTTGGGACCAAATGAAATTGGAGAGTTGATTCGAATGCCGAAGATGGGGAAAACGATTCACAAGTATGTTCATCAATTCCCTAAACTCGAGTTAGCCACACACATTCAACCAATAACACGGAGCACGTTGCGCATAGAAATTACCATTACGCCGGATTTCCAATGGGAGGAAAAAATTCATGGAAACTCTGAAGTATGTATTCGATTTTGTGATGTTTTGAGTGGTAACGGTTAATTTTATGTTTACTGTTTTTAGGCTTTTTGGATTCTAGTTGAAGATGTCGACAGTGAAGCAATTTTGCATCACGAGTTCTTTCTTTTGAAAAGCAAGTTCGCGCAAGAAGAACACATAATTAAATTTTTCGTACCTGTGTTCGAACCTTTGCCACCGCAATACTTCATCCGAATTGTTTCTGATCGATGGATAGCTGCTGAAACGCAACTACCTGTTTCTTTCCGGCATTTGGTTCTTCCGGAAAAGTATCCTCCTCCGACAGAGTTATTGGACTTGCAACCTCTTCCCGTGTCGGCTTTAAGAAATCCCCAATTTGAGGCGCTCTACAACGGCAAATTTGCGATTTTTAATCCCATTCAAACACAAGGTGAGAGTTAAATAAAAGAAAAAATTAAAAAAAAAAAATTAATTTTGGTAATGTTTTCTTTTAGTATTCAATGCAGTGTACAATAGTGACGATAATGTTTTCGTTGGAGCGCCGACCGGAAGTGGTAAAAGCATTGTGGCCGAGTTTGCGATTCTTCGCATGATCTCTGTGAATCCTGAAGGAAGATGTGTTTACATAACTCCTAAAGAAGCACTAGTTGAGCAGTTGGCCAGTGATTGGCATAAAAAATTCGGCATTGCTTTGGGAAAAAAAGTTGTCACGCTCACTGGTGAAACTGGGACGGATCTAAAGTTGCTCGCTAAGGTATTGTTCTGAAATGTTGTAATTATTTGATTTGTTTATTTATTTAAATCGATTTAATGTAGGGTAACATAATCATCAGTACTCCCGAGAAGTGGGATGTATTATCGCGTCGTTGGAAGCAGCGCAAGAACGTCCAAAACGCAAATTTATTTATTGTCGATGAGCTCCATTTGATTGGAGGTGAAGATGGACCGATTTTAGAAGTCATTTGCTCCAGGATGAGATATATTTCCTCGCAAATAGAGCGACAAATTCGGATTGTTGCTCTCAGTTCGTCGTTGTCCAATGCCAAGGACATAGCGCAATGGCTCGGGTGTAATACGAATGCCACGTTTAATTTCCATCCTAATGTCCGGCCTATACCGTTAGAATTGCACATTCAGGTAAATGTTTAGTGGGATTTATTTTGGTACAAATAAACTAATTTGCCTTTAATAATTTCCAGGGTTTTAGCATTACGCACAATGCATCTCGGTTGGTTGCTATGAGCAAACCCGCTTATCATTCAATTTCTAAATACGCTCCGAAGAAATCGGTTATCATTTTTGTGCCTTCGAGAAAGCAAACGCGACTCACAGCCATTGAAATGCTGACGTATTGTGCAGCGGACAACATAGGAAAGGGATTTTTATGCGTGCCGGAAGACGATTTGAAACCGTACTTGGAAAAAGTTACGGATAATGTAAGTACGATTTATGATTTTTTTTTATGCCATTTTTAATTTTTTAATTTTTAATTTTTAGACATTGAAAGAGGTTCTAACGCGAGGAATTGCATACTTGCACGAAGGTCTGACAGCTGTTGATAGGAAGATTGTGGAACAGTTGTTTGACTCCGGTGCCATCTTGGTGGTCGTTGCTTCGCGTAATCTCTGTTGGGGATTAACGCTTTCGTCCCATTTAACAATTATTTTGGACACTCAGTACTATAATGGAAAAATTCACGCGTAAGTGATTTATTTCGTTAAACTAGTTTATACAAATTATCCTGTGACATTTGCCCGAGTTAAGTGTTTATATTTCATTCGGTGTGATTACCACAGGGAGAGTAATTGCAAGAAACCCCATACTGTTAAATATTTCCTATATATTCCATAACAGTCCCGTGTTCTTACTACATATTTGATTTAATTATTTAAAAAAAAATTTATACGTAATAATTTTCTTTTATAGCTACGAGGATTATCCAATCACAGATGTGCTTCAAATGGTTGGTAAAGCTAATCGACCTTTATTAGATGAAGACGGAAAATGTGTACTTTTGTGCCAGAATTCGAAAAAAGACTTTTTCAAAAAGTTTTTGTATGAGCCGTTACCAGTAGAGGTAATTTGAAATGTGGATTATATAATAACTGGGCTTAATTTAATTTGTATTGTTCTTAGTCGCATTTGGACCATTGCTTACACGATCACTTCAATGCGGAAATTGTGACAAAAACCATCGAAAACAAGCAGGATGCCGTGGATTATTTGACCTGGACGTTTTTGTATCGACGAATGACACAAAATCCAAACTACTACAATTTACAAGGAGTTACTCATCGACATCTTTCTGATCATTTGTCCGAACTGGTGGAAAATACACTCAGTGACTTGCAACAATCCAAAGTAAGTTTTCTATAAAAATAAATTTCTTTTTGCGAAAATAGTTAACGAATTTTGCTATTTTAGTGCGTAAGCATCGAAGACGAAATGGATGTTGCACCACTCAATCTCGGCATGATCGCTGCGTATTATTACATAAATTACACCACTATTGGTAAGTTTTATTATTTAAGTTTTTTTTATTGTGTACAATTTTGTAATATATTTTGATTTTATTTTCTAGAATTATTCAGCTTATCGCTGAATGCTAAGACGAAGATTCGTGGACTGATTGAAATCATTTCATCAGCTGCAGAATACGAAACCATTCCAATACGACATCATGAAGATTTAGTATTAAAACAACTGACAACGCGATTGCCCAACAAGTTACCCAACTTAAAATTGAACAATCCTCATGCGAAAACCAATCTGTTACTTCAAGCTCATTTGTCACGAATGCAGCTGTCTGCGGAACTTCAATCGGACACGGAAGACATCTTAAGCAAAGCTGTGCGCCTCATCCAAGCTTGCGTCGATGTTCTCAGCAGTAACGGATGGTTAGCTCCCGCTTTGGCTGCCATGGAGTTGGCGCAGATGGTAACGCAGGCAATGTGGAGCAAAGACTCATATTTGAAGCAATTGCCTCATTTTACTAACGAAATAGTCAAGAGATGCACCGACAAGGTATGTTATTTAAATTTATTCTTTATAAATTGAGATGTGAATATTTTTATTTTTAATTAGGAAGTGGAAACAGTTTTCGATATTATGGAGTTGGAAGATGAAGATCGTAACAAACTGCTGCAATTAAACGATGCAGCAATGGCCGATGTTGCTAGATTTTGCAATCGGTATCCAAATATCGAATTAACGTACGAAGTGCAAGACAAAGAATCGTTAAAGAGGTATTTATTAAAATTATTATTGATAATCCCAGGTTGATTAATACATTTCATTTCTTTTTCTCCTTAATTTAGTGGATCACCGGTGAATGTTGTTGTTCAATTGGAACGTGAAGATGAAGTGACTGGCCCAGTCATAGCTCAATTCTTCCCACAGGTAAAAGCAGTTTTAATTTTTAACGATTTTGTCGTTTGTTTTTAATACATTTGAATTAATTTTTGTTTTATTTGCTTTAGAAACGAGAAGAAGGTTGGTGGGTCGTGATTGGTGATCCGAAAAATAATTCCCTTATCTCCATTAAACGTTTAACACTTCAACAAAAGGCTAAAGTGAAATTGGATTTTGTGGCCCCACAAGCTGGGGGACATACGTACACGTTGTATTTCATGAGTGATTCGTACATGGGGTGCGATCAGGAATACAAATTCGCCGTTGATATTCGTGACGCGGAAAGTGAGGCTGAAAATTCAGCCAGCGACAGTGAATAAATATTAAGTGTATTTTTATTATTACGTCACGTTCATAATAAACTAATGTTTATTTAGTAAGGGTTGGTTTTTTTATTATACTGTAAATAATGATTATAAAATAGTTTTAAAGATTTTTTTTTTGTTTTTATTAAAATGGTTTCACAAGATATACAATTTTGAGCTTTTTCTTGTTGAATGTTCAACATCCTGAAATTTGATTTTATTTTAATAGCAGCTCATAATAAACACCAATTTCATTGTAATATTAGCTGTGCTTCATCAAACAAAAATGCTTTTTCTGTTCATATTACTCGAATTATTTTTCGCGTCCAGTGAGGGAAAACATGTGAGTTTTATATACTTCTTGCTATTAAATTGCGACGTCATATTGTCAGCCGATTTATAGTGCCAACAAAAAAAATCTGGATTTTATGCGATGATTTGTTTTACAGTTGGAATATCCAGTTGGAAGTGATTGGAAAACGATTAACGGGTCTGACAATGCTTATTACATATCTCATGCAGCTTTATCGTGGATCGGAGCATTGCGTTATTGTAGTCAAAGAGGCGCTCATTTAGCGAGTCTGGAATCGAAGAAAGAAGAAGCCGAATTATTCAATTTGATTCCAGCTGCAGGTTCATTTTTTTGTTTTGTTTTATGCTTATATAATAGTTGTCGTGCGGACGGAAACTGATTTATTTTTCTTGTAATTTAATGTAGACAAAGGTAGGTTTGAATATTGGACAAGTGGCACAAATATTGTGAAAAACGAATTTACTTGGATGGCTACTGGACGACCTTTTAACGGAAATTATTTTAACTTCTGCACTGCGGATTTGTTGACTCTATGGAATGATAACCATTGCGTCGTCGCGAATGACAGACGCAACTGTTGGCAAACGCAAAATTGCGGATCGCCCCTCCGATTTATTTGCGAAATCAGAGGTAATGTTTTTTTAGAGTAAACAATCGATGAAGCACTGTGTTATGAAATTTTGGGAAAAAAATCAATCAATCAATCAATAAATAAATAAATAAAAATCAATACAACAAAATTTATTTAATTTTTTTTTCTATTAAGGAATTACATGATTTTATTTAAAAAAAAAAAATACTAATTAAGTATTTACATATTGTGGAATAATAATAATAAATTAATAATAATACAGATCCAAAACTGTAAAATCTAATAAACTACAAAAATGTACAATTTATCAATGCACTTCCGTAATTAGGCCTCGATACAACATCATCAACAGTTATTTGG
Source organism: Strigamia crassipes (assembly GCA_034683725.1). Lineage (NCBI taxonomy): Eukaryota > Metazoa > Arthropoda > Chilopoda > Geophilomorpha > Linotaeniidae > Strigamia > Strigamia crassipes. Next base: position 149,719 of record JAQFXT010000011.1, on the reverse strand, counting down.
GTGGGGCAGAGGGGTTTCGGGAGGCAAAGGGCGATTTTGCTTTTTAAATTTCAGAATTTTTATTGCATTGTTACAAGAAACAAATATACAAGTTTGTTATGTGCAAACGTATCAATCGAACTTGTCCATTTCATACATTTCTCGTAAGAGGCGTTCAATTGGAATTTCACCTATCGTCTCTTTGAAAAATATTCGCTCCACTACTCCTGATGTCACTCCTCTCAGACATGGCAACAAGAGAAGCAGTCGACCGAAACGCGTTGGTTGTCGAGGGTATTTATGGCGAATGTAATCACCCAATATGAACTGTGCTTGATCCTGAAGCATTTCCACTGGCTGAATATCGCATAGGCCGAAGATTTCTGTAGTGATTCATAAGAAAAATACTTTTTTCTTCTTTTCTTTCCAGTATTTTGATTTCAAAATTTTACTTTCAATAATTTTACATGCGCATTTTACACGCATTTTACATGCACAAGGAAAAGAGTCACAATTTTACCTTAAAAAATCAATTCGCTTTATGTGATTTCCCCAGAATTTTACTGCTTTTTTGGAAGAAGTTAAAAATATAAAAATTTTACTGACCTGGTTTAAAAAGTGCGATGGCTTTAAGACATCCGCATTCGGTAACATCAGGCGATAATTGTCGGAAACGAGCTAATATCTCTTGAATGTAACGCATTCCTGTCATCGCCTCACTCGAGTTATCTGATATTTTGCTATGAAACTTGGAATTAGTGAAGATTGTATTTAAGTCCATTGGAACTGACCACTGGGCCAAATTCAAAAGAAACAAATCCTTCCACGATTCTTCCAATAGAACAGTCTTAAGTTTTAAGTAAAAATAAAAATAAAAATAAAAATTTTAATAAAACCAGTTAACAATGAATAGAAATTTATTTACCTGATCATCTTTGGATAAGGTTTGGAACGGTGACAAACATTTCACCCACTGAACGACCATAAAAAGTAAGCGTGCTGTTGTTTCTTGTAACGTCTCCCACAGCAGCGGCGGTACAGTATCCAGCGGTCCGCACGGGAGATTCACTTTGTTGTTCATCGTCCAAATATATTCCTGAAAATTATTATTCGTGGCTTACTAAAACCCTAATTGCCGTTTTTCAAAAATGCGTTGGCAGCACACACGAATACAAGCAAAATAAATGTCTACCCATAAATGAATGTGCGTTTGATTGTGTCGCACGTGTTACCTGACATTTTTCTGCCGAGAGCAAAGTTTGTTGAAGCCCAGAGTTGTGCGGACTCCCGTGAGAGGCCGCGCGGCATGAGCTCACCTCAGACGGGGCGGCTTTTGGCACCATCAAGCTTGCTGGCGGTTGAAACAAATCCAACTTAGCCGGTTTGACGTTGATATCTTTTGGCTTAGGCTTTCGTGGACCACGTTCGTGTTGCACTGCTATTTGTGACAGCACAAAGCTTATGTTTGATACGCGTTTATGAAATAAAATTAATGCACTTTCCAACTACGTACCATCTTTATTCATGGCAGAATCAAAACATTTTTTCAGACGACACGCTCGGCATTGGTTGCGATGTGTTTTGTCGATTGGGCATTTGCCTTTGAGGTCGCCTTGAGCTTTACATGTGTAAATGCGATTGCGATGAATGCTCCGTTTGAAAAAACCTGAACAACCTACTAACAGCAAACGCGGCATTAATATAACATCAAAATAAAATATAAGAATTAATTACTGTATGTATATATATATATTAAAATCAAACTCGAGTGTTTACGGCTAAACTGTTTTAATGCGGAATCACTACTTGACACTTTGCACAAAAACGCACCAATTGCGCGATAAATTAGAAGACTTCACTTATAGCTAATTTACTCGCGCAACCACATCAAAAGGAAATTCTAGTCTAATGAAACGGTAGTTTCTAATTGCAGTTAGGTTATAATATTGGAAAAGTGTGCATTGAAGAAAAAAATTACATTCCCGCAAGAAAGCCGAACTTTGATTTAAATAAAATGGGAAATAAATTTCAACAGCCAAATGCGTTGCAATAATTAATAGCGCTGATATCGAACGTACAAAATTAACAAACAATGTAGCTAAATACGAACCATCGCAGCTGTAAATTCCGTAATGTTTTCCGGAACTTCTGTCGCCGCATACTTTACACGGAATGTCGAGCAATCTGTCTCCTACGGGCAAAACAGGAGAAACCAAACTCACTATAAATTACTATTTTTGATTAAAAAACAGAATTTCATGCCGCATTACTTACATACCAAACGACATTAACAATTTAGCATAAAATGTTTGAAAAATAGAAACTAAATTCGGAATTGTGTTTTCGTCAACAAGAAAACACAAACAACTTTTGTGGCAAAATACAATTTTTAATTAAAAATTAGTCCCATAGTTTTCAATTACAATTAAAATTAAAATTAAAATTAAAAACTAAATGTAAAAAAAAAAAAGAGAGAACGGCATGAATTTTTTGTTTGTATGCAAAAGAACGAGCAAAGCCATCGCCGTGCCAATGTCAATTGCTATCCAAATCTGGAGAAGTTATCTTAAGATGCCTACGGATGTTGGTCGGTGTTTGTATAGCAGTGAAGCGCGACCACGTTTGCAAAGATTGGCTGACCTTTGGTGTGTAACCCAGCATGCCTTGGGTGGTTGGTGGGAAAACCTCTGTTGAACAGCTTGCTCCCCCCATCCCACGATAGTTCTCGAAGGGCTTTTGGCCCTACTTACCTGTGCCCATGGTGAATAGTTGAGAAAAGGGCCGTGCCGAGCTAGGAAGCTAGTGAGATAGAGTGATGCGTGAAGCGCTGAGCAACGCTGCTTTTATGCTTGCCAGTTTGTCAGGCGAATTAAATACTTTGGGAACCGAAACAGGTGGACTGCTGGTCTCCTTCTATCCGATGATTGGTGTGCTCGGCAGAGTTGTCAATAAACGAATTTTCAGGCATTTATTATTTACAGACAGAATACAAAGATTCTTGCTACTTAAACCGTAGGATTGAGAATATAAAAAAGTCTCATGATTTCCATCAGTTAAGAGCAAAACAAGAAGCCATGTTGGGACAAATTCTATGCAGAAAAGAAATTTCCCACACTTTACATTTTTTTATTTTTTATTTATTTATTAAATTGTATTAAGCATCGCAAAATTTTTGTTTTTTTGTTTTAATTTTTTTTTTATTTCGGGTGTTGGTTAATAACTAAATTGATTCAGTTGTATCAAATAACAAAAATTGCAATTAATTGAAAGTGTTCGTTTTTCAATACGTATCGACACGTGTATTACCTTGTTTGTATTTTGACACGTGTGGGTAGACCATACATACATAACCACGCGCGCGCACAACACACTCACAATTTCATATTTATTACCATGCTGACAAATAGAGGAGAAATTCCTTGCTGAGTTCAATGGAGCAAGAAAAGGAGAAGTACATTGGATCTTTTCGGGCAAAAACAGTTTATTTCTAAAGTGTAAAATGTTACAACCAACAAAAAAGTTGAAAGCAAATAAACAAAAAAACTATAATAATACTTATAGATAAATGGTTTACATATATAACTTTTTTCGTGGTAAACTTAAAGCGGCTGAAAATGTGTATAGATTTTAATGCAAAAAAAAAGTGAGAAGGTGAAAAAAGAGAAAGATGGGAACTAAAAACTAAACCATTATCTAATTTCAGCGTAAGAGTAAAAGAAGCGACTGGGTCTGCACGCACAAACATCAATATTGTTACACTCTGTGACATGACTGAGATTTCGATAACAGCAGAGCCACCGCACACCTCGACTCCCATTAGGACGACCTGCATTGCCCCACCCCTTCGCTCGTGACTCAGGAAGACATCAATCTCCGATGGAATTGTGGGATAGCATCATCGACTAACACATCCCCCCGTTACAATGTCATTTCTCATCAAGCATTCTTTTGTACTTGTACGATCTTACCGAAACAAGTTACGATGTAAATTTTTTTCTTTATCTATTTGAATAATCGTCAAATTTAACCAATTGCTCTTCGGAAACTCAAGTTGTGCCAGTCTTCGTCTTCTTGTCTATAAACTTTTTTAAAAACAATCTAAGATTCACTCATCTTTACAATTTTAGATTAAACACAACCGAAATATATTGAAATATTCAAGTTTCAATAAATGAATTACATTCCCAATTTTTATTTTTTTTTTGAAATTTTTGAAACTTACATTGTTTTAAGCGTATACATTTTGTATTGTTCAAGAGTATGCTAACAGATTGACGACTTTGGCAAAAGATGGCGTTGACCATGACTTAAAATGTTTCTTTGTGGGCTTAGATGAAAAGCACACGAGAATAGATTGCTCTCTACAGCATCCCTCTGTCTATAATTCGAGGCGAACACATGTTGCCTTTCACATGAATTATTAATCCCCTAAGTGGCAGTGTTTCACTTGGCCAACGAATCAGGGCTATTTCCGACATGGATTAAAAGGAAGTCTTCACGTGTTTAGAAGTACTATACAAACAAAATGATCAGATAATAAAATTCGAAAATAGTTTAATCCTCTGACTGCTGCAAAATGTGTGCTCACTAATTTTTTCCTAAAAAAATCAACCGTTCATTGCATAAATTTATAAATTAATTCAAACATTTGCAACAGCAAAAATAATTACTAATCATAAAATATATATTTTTTAAATTTTGTAAGCGGACAGAAAAAATGGAAGTGTGATACCACAGCCACATAAATAATATTAAATTTAAAAAATAATAAAATTGTATTTATTAAACTCGATATAATAAATCATATAATAATAATAATAATAATGATTAATTTATTGCGTCACAAACATAATGATGATTATTTCTTCGAAAAAATAAAAGGATTATGAAATAGAAATGAAATAGTAAATTGAATCGGTGCGTTCGGTGGTAACCCTTTGATCAGGCTTGTCGTCACCATCGTCTAAGTCATCCTTTTAATTTTCTATCAGGTGTTTGAAATCCCATCCCGTGCCATTCGTGTCGGACTTGGCGATTGTAGGGCGCTTAGGTCCATAATCTGTCAGCTTGGTAGGAAAATTGAATTTCGCTGTGCCACTTCTCCTTGTGTGGCAACGAGGGATCTAACTTTGTGAATTTATCGATCCATAACAGTTGTGAAATATGCTTGTTAAGTGAAGCAGAAGAGCCGCGAGTATGGAGCATCGAAATGGATTCGAAATATCACTCTGGGATGAAGCGCGCGCATGAGTCAGCTGCTTTTTACCCAGGCTGTGGGAGGAGAAAATGCAGGTAAAAAAATAAAAAGGGCAGATTGAAGAGCACACAACATTTCTTCCCAGCAGGAATTAAGTTGAAATTAAATAAACACTATTCACTTTCAAAAATTTTAATCTTTTTTTCTTTTTTTAAATGCAAACTTTATACGATTTTTCTGTACACGTCTCAAATTTGTCAACAAACAAAGCCGATAATGTAGCATAAAATAAAATTAAAGAACAAGTTTCCAAGAAAAACATATTTCAGCAACAACAACAACAAAAAAGTATTTTTTTTTTCTTTTTTAATGTCTCTCGGATTAAAATCGATATAAACCGAACTTCTAGTTTATAATTTTATTTCTAGAATTTTAATTGACATCGTTAAGGGTTAGTTGCTGCAACTTTCTTATCTACTGTTGTTTTTTTTGGTGAGACATAATGATAAGTTATGAATCGAAAACCCTGAACTATCTGGGCACATTCGTTGGCGAAGTGGCAGGCAAAAAGTAACATGTTGCGTGGCTGAACTCGGATGGCAAATCTCATAAACAAAGCCGAATATACGCACAAAGCTGAAAATTTATTCAATTTGTAAAATTAAAGTAAATATATTAAATATAAATATATTGGTAATCACCGCATGTCATATTCCCACTAACCATACTCGCATCTTTAGTTGCTATGTCGGAAATAGCAGCAATTGGAATTCCCCAATTGGCTACAGGACCCCAAAAGTGCTATTATAAAAATGTTAATTTTCAATTTTTAATTAAACAAACAATAAGGAAACAGAAGAAATACTTACTGTGCTAAAATCCGTTTATTTTGATTGGAAAATGAAAAGAAAAAAGAAGAAAAAGATTTATCGATTATTAAGATAATATTATTTTTCTCCCATTTTTTATTTTATTTTTTTTTTCTATTTTTCAAACAACAAAATCTTAACATCAGATGGTGGCGCCATCAGTTGCAGATTTGGGTCAAATACAGGTAAAATTTGATGAATGTTTCAAATGAGATGGTGTTCAGGACCTCAAAATTAATGAAGATTTTTAACGAACTTGTAAAAAATAATTTAAAAATGAGAAATCAAGCTATTGTACAGTTGGCGTAAATTGTAGGCTTATTAGTGATTACCGAATAGTCACACGTACTGCATTTCTAGATTTAACGATTCATTCAGTTTGCATTCACACGATTCGAGTTGATTATTGTTGTTTGAAGGTTTCTTGAAAGTACGTACCTCATCAAATACGATCGGAATTCGGGGGCCTTTAATTGGGTCATCGCTTTTTTAATCAAATTGCTGGCTGCCATTTTGGTATCTTGCCGCTAAGATGAAAATAAATTACGCAAGAGCAGATGTTTTTTAACGACCTTCATCACGCTTGCCATCATCTCCCAGAAAGGTCAGAATTTCTTACCGTTTCTTTGTTGTTGTCAAGAATGTGCCGATTGTTTGATTGTACACGCGACAATGGTTTACAGAAGGACAAAACGTGTGATAAAAATATTTCCTTTTTTTTTTAACTTTTTTTTTTTTTTGAGAAGAAATTTTGAAAGTTCAAAACAAAAAATCGAAAAGGTGATGTAGACTGATCGTGTTCTTTGTACCGCAATAAAATTTAAAAAAATGTGTATCGTATAAATACAATACTAGATGGCGACACTATTAGTCATGCGAGAGAGACATGTGCATGACCATCTTCGTTGTTTACATGGTTACAAGAAGAATAAATTTGAGGTATGAATAATTTCAAAAAGTAGTGTTTGGAGAAAAGGAGGTGTTGTAAACTTTTTTTTCTGATCTAAATTACAAACAAAAAAGTGTGTCTACATTTTAAATTCTCTTTGTTTTCTATTGCTCATTTGAAAATTTATGTTTTCATGTCAGTATTCTCACGTTTGATCATCACTGTATTTGTGAAAAATAAAACAAAACAACCAGACAAAAAATTAAAGGACAATTTTCATTCGTTCTTGCTACTACAATCAATATCAATATTAGAAATTAAAAATATATAATTCCAAAAGTTTTCGTAGTTGTTTATTGTTTGCTGTCCCACATAATATGCACAAAGTTTTTTGGAAACCAACTGACCAATTTAGACAATATGTAGATAATACAGTATAAACGTGAAATGAAATGAACCGTGTACTACTTCCCTAGCGGCTTCTAGAGAAAACGACATTTACGAATATAATTTTTCTGGACTGAATTTTAACCGTTTATTGCCACGTTTGTTTTTAAAATTTTCATCTTATTTATAGATTGTTGATAAAAAGAAATTACAAATTGGAATATTATTACCTCGATTGTTACAATTTAAGCATTTCTGTTTTTATCTTTTACCCGCACGAGGGCAGGACCATCGAATTGCGCCGAAACGTAAGCGACAAGCGGCAGATTGCTCGGCAAATTGTCTTTCGCAGAATTCTTCTCGTCTAGCACAATAATGTCGGTTCAGGGAACATTGTCGGCCGCTGAACGTTCTATTCGTTCAGTATTTGGTAAAATATACCTTCAAAGCTACTTTAAACACAATATTTTTTCTTCTTCTTTTGTTTGTTAGAGCAACTCGTTTTGTTTAATATTGATATTGTGTATGCTTGACAATTATTTATAAATCTGATAAAAACACCATTACAGTAGTAACGTTTGTTTATTATTTCACAGTTGGTAACATTCCATACGAAGCTACGGAGGAACAGCTTAAAGACATTTTTTCAGAAGTAGGACCTGTAATAAGCTTCAGGTACAACGAATTTATGTAATTATTGAATAAACACTCGCAAACTTGACATTTTGTAATTACAGATTAGTTTACGATCGTGAAACTGGAAAGCCGAAAGGTTACGGCTTTTGTGAGTACAAAGATCAGGATACAGCTCTCAGCGCAATGCGAAATTTAAATGGTTACGAATTAAACGGACGTGCACTTCGTGTAGACAATGCCGCGAGTGAAAAGAATAAAGAAGAGTTAAAAAGTAAGTTATTGTTGTGATTTAGATTCTTAATTTTTTTTAAAACCAAAATTTTTTTTTTTTTTAGACTTGCAAGCGGCTTTGGGTGGTCCGCCGCAAGAAGTGAGTATCCAGGTTTGGTTCATCTGTCATTTGGAAATTAAATAAATAGTAAATTTGATACTGTTTAATCAGAGTCCGTACGGAGGAGAAGTTGATTCGGATAAAGCTCCAGAAGCTATATCTAAGGCTGTTGCTAGCTTACCACCTGAACAAATGTTTGAATTAATGAAACAAATGAAAGTACGGCATCGTGATCGTTGATTCAAACATATTTTATGGCTTTTTTGTTGCAGCTCTGTATCCAAAATAATCCAAACGAAGCTAGAAAGATGTTATTACAAAATCCTCAACTTGCCTACGCTTTACTGCAAGCCCAAGTTGTCATGCGAATAGTCGATCCACAAGTGGCAATGGTAATACCAGTATAAAATATAAATTTTATTCATTTATTAATTTTTTCTTCTTAAATGTAATCAACAGAGCATGCTGCATCGCGCGAACAGCGCTCAGGCTTTACAGAATTTAACCGATTCGGCGAATTCCAGCGTAAGTTTGATAAATTAATAATAAAAGACAAATGTTGGACATTTTCAACATTTTCAACATTTTTAATGCATTTTAATCTAGAATGCAATTAGTAACAATGTTGCATCAGTAACCGGAGGTGGAAATTTTGTAGACAACAATTATGGATCAGGTAAATTTATTTGCACTAAATTATTGAAATTACTCATTTATTTATTTATTTATTCATTTACAATTAGGTATTTCGCGTCACAGTCCGGCTCCTCAATTGCCATTATCGTCATCCCTTTTACGCCCTTCGCGTCCCGCACTACTGGGAGATCATCCCGCAGATCCCGTGCGAGGATCCAACAATCCGGGACTGGGAACTCAATTTAACGAACCTCACGGTTTTACAACCATATTGGGAATGAAAAAAGTATCGAATTTAATGAAAACAAATTTATCTAGGCCGTGACTTTGACATGCGAGATCCTCGTGGCATGGATCCGCGTAACTTGGGCGATAGAGACATGCGCGTCATGGGACCTGGAGGTGGTGGTGGGAGAGACCCGCGAGACACACCCAGGGACCCGAGAGAAATGCGTGATTCCAGAGACCCAAGAGCGGATTCTGATATCAGAGGAAATTATGACTCACGATTTAGGTTGGAGAAAAATCGAAACAAATATCAATTTGGTATTTGGTGGATTTGTGTACTTATAAAATTGATGCTTTTTATTAATTTACAGGGATAACGATCGTGGCATGTTTGAAGGGCGGTCAGGATACGACCAGAGGGGGGGTACTGTGCCTTTTGACACGAGTCTGTTCGAACCCCGAGATCCAAGATTGCAACCAAGTACTCAAGGAGCGGCAATCAGTGTTCCTAATTTGAGACCTCAAGTGAGCATTACAAACAAGTGTTTGCGTGGGGAAATTTGCTTGAATAAAGTCGTTGTTTTTACGATAGATTTAAAATAAGTGTTTATTTTATTTTTAACTTGATAACGTTATGTTTAAGCAGTTTATTACTATCGGTTTGGGAGATTTTGACCCGTATTAACTTGACTTTCTCTTACAGATGGCGGGATTAGGGAGAAGCCTCAATTTAGCCAACATGTCGCCCATGGGGAATGTAAACAGGAATGCTAGCCCGTCTCAGATATCAGCACAGGATCAGGAAAAGGTACAGTTTAAGCTTTTTATGGTCCGGGATTTATTTTTTTAATTTATTTTTTGTAATATATTTCAGGCTGCTCTTATCATGCAAGTGTTGCAGTTGTCGGATCAGCAAATATCGATGTTACCACCTGAGCAACGACAAAGTATTATGGTGCTTAAAGATCAGATTGCTCGCAGTGCCCAGCCACAATAAAAAATGCTATACATAAATGAAATAAACCTGACTTTGAAAAGTGAAAATGTTATATTTGTATCGGATTAAATGTTAGTTTTTGATAAGAGAGTGAGATTTTAACACAGATTTGAAAACACTATAAAACCAGTTTTTGCAGGTGTTCTTTGAATTACATTCACCTAATTTAAGCAAACACTAGAAGTGGGTTATGACAAGAAGTTATGTTAACTGAGACCTGAACAATAAATCATTTAAAATTCCGAAAAATAGGTCGTGAACTAAAGGATTCCAATTTTTGGCTTCAAATATTGAGAATAAATGTGTTTTTTGATAAATTGTATATTTACGACAGGTGACATTTTATTAGTGGCTTTATTTGGTTATTATTGCAGTTCTGTAGTTTATCGTTGAAATAAATGTCATGCGTTATGCTGAAGGGTATTATCGTTTGATTACTTTTTTTTTTATAATAAAATTAATAAATTGCTAAAATTGAATACGTTTTCTTTGTGACGTAACATTGCGCAGGCGTGTTACAGACTGGCGCCTGCGCAAAAAGGCCCGACCATTTTGGGAGGGGAATCTGTTGCGACACATTGCTGTCCGCCTTCCACTCGTCCGCTCAAAAAAGTTTGGTAAATAGCAGCCTAGTTTCACCATGTCGAACGACCGGGAAAACGACGCGTCAGATGTTCCCGAAATTGAACTAATAATTAAGGTAAGTTCTGCTAGAATTCCAACAACTTTTTTCCTAAAGTTTAAAACTTTCGATAGCGTTTTGTGAGATTGAAATTAGGCCTAACAGTTAAACTGAATATTTTATCTTTGCAAATTAAAAAGCGTAAGGCCGTTAAAGTAAATTAGCTGGTAATTGCGTCAATATAGTTGCCACAAGTGAGATCATCGAGATAAAGATTCTATCTGTTGTAACTTTTGTTCGCTCATTCTCATCCTCGGCAAGATTGGTTGATTGAATTCCGTGAGAATTTTACAAATTCAAAATAAAACGGTCACATTAAAGACGATAAACTTTTATTTAAGTCGAATTCAATAGTAGAAGTTACGCTTTTCAGAAATCTAAAATTCCTGCCCCACCCTATTATCATCCTGTTTTTTTTTTTTTTTTTTTTTTTTTTTTTTTTTTTTTTTTTTTAAATTAAATTAAATTTTAAAAAAAAATAGATTTTTTAATATTTGTGTATTTGAAGGCTTCCACCATCGATGGACGTAGAAAAGGAGCGTGCCTTTTTTGCCAGGAATATTTTATGGACTTGTATCTGTTGGCCGAGCTGAAAACCATTTCTCTCAAAGTTACAACAGTGGATATGTTGAAACCTCCTCCCGACTTCCGAAGCAATTTCGAAGCGGCACAACCGCCTATTTTGGTCGACAATGGAATGGCAATTTTGGAAAACGAAAAAATTGAGAGACATATCATGAAAAATGTTCCTGGTGGGCATAACTTGTTTGTCCAAGATAAAGAAGTGGCGCTGAAAATAGAAAACATTTACAGCGTAAGTTCCAACCGTTGCTACCGGTATTATTATTATTATTATTATTATTATTTAATTCATTTGGATTTTCCGACGCTATAGAATGTTAGGAAATTTAAAAAAGGGGTAAATCTAGGTTAGATTCATGTTCTCAATACTTTTCAATTGGTCTATTTGAGGCCAATGTATTGAGGACGGGACAATTCGACGGAGCATTTTTTTTGAAGGGGGGCAATCAAGTGGAATGGCGGTAGTTGATTAGAATTCATGTTTGGTGTATTTCTTATCAAAATAATTATATATTTTTATATTCATGGGTGACTCGAATGAAGGTCAATTGTTTCTTATCTTATTTTATTATTTGTATATAGAAATTCAAGCTGATGTTAACAAAACGTGACGAGTCTTCGAAAAATGTGCTTCTTACCAACTTAAAAAAAATCGACGAACATCTGGGATCAAAAGGCACTCGTTTTCTTACCGGTGATACCATGTGTTGTTTTGATTGTGAATTAATGCCACGTTTGCAGCATATCCGAATTGCTGGTACGTAAAAATAGTCCATTTTTTTGAATATTATTTAATTATTTATTTTAATTTTTAAGGTAAATATTTTTGCGACTTTGAAATTCCAATGAACCTTAAAAATTTGTGGCAGTATATGTTCAACATGTACCAACTGGATGCATTCGTGCAGTCTTCACCCGCGGATCAAGATATCATCAACCATTATAAACTTCAACAAGGGGCCAAAATGAAGAAACACGAAGAGTTGGAGACTCCTACTTACACTACGACTATTCCTGCTGGAGTAGAGATCCATGCGAGGGCGTGAGACTGTTACAGGTGCGTATTGATAATGAGTGAAATTCATTTTTGATAAAATATAACAATTGTTTTTGCCTAAAAAAAAAAAAATTTAAAAAATAAAAATTTATTAGTGTCTATTAAATTTAAGTGTTACACGAGTTGTTGCAATTTCATGAGTTATATAAAGAAATCAATTAAATATTTAATAAATTTATGTAATTTTCTATTGCAGGGATCCCATATCTTTGATCTATAAAAGGAAGACTACTGAGTTGTAAAAAAAAAAAAGTTAAAAAAAAAATTTCATTATCAAGCATTGTAATTCACACTTCAAGTGACTATTTTTGCCATTTAAAAAAAATGCAATTAATAATATTTCTAGATTTAGTTTGAAAATAATTATGTTACATAAATAGGGTAGCAAATTTATATAAATGTTTTAGATTACTTGTTTTTCAATCAAAGTACTTAACAAAAACAATATTTTAAAATTTCTTTCTTTGGTCAGTGGATGTGGGATGTACAGGGCCTTATTTATACAGTACATCTATATTTTTTTTTTTTTGTTGGAGCTTGATGTAAGTAAAAATTCCATAAATATCACAAGACAAGAAACGTGTTAGTACGATACACGTTTTTTAAATTCCACAAGTTAAACATGAACAATATTGTATTAAAGTATGCCATTGATTTTGGTGTTGTTAGATTCTAATCATTATTCCAAGAAACGAACACGGGTTGAGTAACAATTTAACTTTTTTATTGGTGATTCACTTTATATTATATTAGTGATTTTGATTGTTTTTTTTTTCTTGATATCGTTTTGTTTTCTATTATAGTGATTTTGTACGAAGACTTGTATCAAAAATTTTTAATTATATTTTTCTTTCTAAAGGCCGTCACAAGAACAACCCCTAGGGTTTTAGTTAAGCAAAGCGTGGACATTTGTACACTTGTTTATGCTGACTAATTTAATTTTTTTCCTTCAGTATTTACTGTATCGTTTCGGTTACTTTGTACTGTAGCCTTATATTTAAGTTATTAACCATTCTAAAATAAGTAATGGCTAAAAGTGATCTGAAATGTGTTGTTTCGATTAATAAATGTTTCTAAACTGAAGTTTGTTTTGATTTACTTTAAACAACTATTACGTTTGGATGAGAATTTGCATTTAATTTACGACTCATCCTCCTACATTACTCAACGTTCCATTTCCTATTTATGTTTGTTGGTGGACTGAATAGGCGGTCAATTGACGTGAAGGAACTTCTAATAATAAATTCTAATTAATAAGATTGATCCGAGATAAATTCGCATTCCAATATCGTACGCTAGACGCGGAACAGGTGACCCAGTGTCTGATAAATTAGAATTTCAAAGTAAAGATTGGATTTCCGGATCTCATTTCAATAAATTCCAATGAATTCGGATGAATAAGGAATGAGCAGAGGGCAAAATTCAAGTCAACACGTACGATGTTCTAATAAAACTGGCCACAGTGGGACGACACCCTAGTGCGGGGGAAAGAACAGAGGTGGTGATGGTTTCCTTTTCTTTTAATAGATGTCGCTTTTAGCTTAAACTTGCCTCCATTTTTTGATTGAATCTCGAATGTGACGATCGAGTTCTTGTTTATTGATGCAGTTCTGTGAAGACCCAAATGAAAGATTAATCAACAACACTAAATCGGTTAGAATGAAAAGAATCAAATATCACCCTTTATACGCTTAATAACAATGCTAAAGGTTGCAACAACTATTACTAAGCTGCACATTTTGAATGGAAAGACTAATTTGATATTTACCCTTTTTATATTCGTGTGACTACTAATTTTTTGTATTTGTGCGTACCATGGGATTATGCCTCGATAAAGAAATTAATCGAGAAGATTTTCCCGATTTCTCAGCGCTAAGTTTGCTAGTTGAACCACCTGTGTGGTTGGACGCAATACGTATGCTATCTCATACCTTGTCAGTTTTGTTTAGTTTTTCCTATTTGTTTTCTTTAGTTTTATTAGAATTAGTGTTTTTGAATTGATTTCCGTTAAAGTTTTTACATTGATACGTGAAATTTCAACTTAATACATCTTTATTTCAGGTCAAAGTAAATCCTCTGAAGAAAACTTATACCAAGAATTTGAAATGAGTGAATTTAAGGTTCATCACGATGTTAGCGAGTTGATAAAGCTTTTAGGGTAAGAATTTATGAAAATGTAAATTGAGATTTTAACGTGTCTTAAAAAAAATTTATTTCAGTGGAGGAACAGAAGGCATTACCGCTAATTTGTATACAGATCTTTTACTGAAGAATAAATTACCTTATCTTACCACTCAGGTATTTTCAACTTTAAAAAAATACGCTCAAAATTTACATAATTTAAATAATATTTTCATTGTTTTAGATGTCATCGTATAATGCTGTTCGTCGATTGGCTGAAATGAGTGCGAGTCAGCAGGATTTCTTGGATTTGTACGAAGAACTTAAATCGAAGAAGTATGTATATATTTTAACAGTTTGATGTCAGATTTTGTATCAGTTTTTCTCTTACTCAAGCATCAAACATCTGAATTCGTTGATTTATTTGCTATCAAAAATTGCTGAAGACCCGGCGGTAAGCATTTACAACAACAAGTTTTGTTAGGAGTCTCTAACAAGATTTGTAAATTGCAGACTAAGTCGTTTTTGGAAAATACACCCGCACAAAGACAACCGAGTCAGGAGACAACAAATGTGTCACCTGGACCCGGTACAAAAATTTCAGCAGAAGAACTATCGCAGGTATTTTAATAAAATTTCAGATTTATTTAGTTATTTATTTATTCAATTGATTTTAGATTAAAGACATGCTACTAAAAGCTACAACTGAAAGCTCCATTAACACCCAGAATGAACGGAACAAGGAAAATGTGCAAAAGAAAATAAGTATTGATGCTACATTTTTAATGATTAAAAAAAAAAAATTATACCAGCTTTTACATTTCAGATAGTCAAGTACCTATATTGCCTTCGTGGTACTACGAACGGCCTTACTTATCTTTAAACTTCGTAGATTCAGGGCGACAAGAAGATGTTGTCAGTGTGAAATTATTTTCTATTTGAATACTGGATAACAAAATTTGTATTTGTTTTAGGTGGGGCCATTAGGTTCACTACCATTAGCAACTCAGGAACATATTTTGCTAGAAGAATTACTTTACTGTCTTTCCGTAAGTTGCATGTTTTCATAGCTATATCGGAATTTATTTATTTATTAAACTAGGGAATCGAAGGCGATTACATTCACGCTCAACCAATGGCTGACAAAACGAATGGTCATAGTTTTTCATTGGATGAAAGCACAGATTCATCTTTAAAAGAAATGGTTAGAAGAGTTTTGCCAGTTTGTGCTAATTATTCAGCGGTTATTCGGTTTATTGAAAGTAAGTTAATATTTAATTGAATGGATTTACGTAATCTTTCTTACTTTATGCTCGTAGAACGGTCATCGTTTGACTACGGGATGGTCAATCACGCTTTGACTGCGGCGATGAGAACATTAATGAAGGATTATTTGCTGTTAGTTGCCCAATTGGAACACCAACTTCGACAGGGCTTATTAACGATGCAAAAATTGTGGTACTACTTACAACCGACTAAGCGTACGATTGAAATATTGACATCTATAGCCGTAGCCATCACTAAAGTGAGTTTGAATATTGTTTACAGGTTACAGGAAATAATAAAAATAAATTGTTGCTTTTATTATGTGTAGGCCAACAGTAGAGGTGGAACTGTTCTTACTCTTCTTCACGATAAAACAAACGGTTTGAGCGGGTACTTGCAACCGACACGGATCGATAAATGTAAACACTAATAATATTTGTTTATTTTATTTCTAGAGACGCCAAAGCTCAAGAATTGTGTTTATTTTTAATTCAAAACGTTAAGTTGAACATTTAAGCTTCAAAATTTATGACTGATGATTGGGTTTTATTTTAACAGGCTTGCGTTCCTTACTTTGAAATATTAGAACAGTGGATATACAAGGGAGTGATATCTGACTTATATGGAGAGGTATTAATTATCGTATAGTTATGAGGGGCCCATTGTAGTAAAGACAAATTGTTACTCGTCTCATTTTTCAGTTTCTTGTTGAAGATAATGAGATAATTCAAAAGGAAGAATTACCTGTAGACTATAGTAATGAATATCCTTTCGTTTAATTTTTAATTTTTGAAGAATTTTATTTAAGAGTGCTTTTGCCTTAATAGTTAATGATACTTATTGGGAAAAACGTTATACTATTTGTCGGGAAAGGATTCCTAGTTTTCTGGAGAATATAGCTGACATGATTTTGCGAACAGGGAAATACCTCAATGTTATTCGTCAATGTGGTAATTATTTTGAATATAATATTTTTGTTATTTGCTTTTAAAACGATTATTTATAGGTAAAGTAATTCAATGTCCATATGCGGAAGAAATTGTGTTTACAAAAAAAGAGTGCCAGTATGTCGAATGTATAGAAAAAGCGTACGAATTTGCCAGTAAAAAATTACTTGATTTACTTATGGAAGAATCCGATTTAATGGGGAGATTAAGGTAATTTTTAAGTTAATTATGGTACTATCGTTTAACGCAATAATGATTTTACAGATCGGTGAAACATTATTTTTTGCTTGATCAAGGCGATTTTATTGTTCAATTTATGGACATGGCTGAAGACGAACTCAAGAAAAATATTAATGATATCCTTGCCAAAAGTTATTTTATAAAATGGACTATAAATGTTTATTTTTAATTAAAAATTACATATAATGCCAACTCGTCTCGAGTCCTTACTCGAGCTAGCACTGCGCACTAGTGTAGCCAGTAACGACCCATACAACGATGATGTCAGGTGTGAGCAGGTTTAAAAACGGTTATTTTTGAAAGGGTTTAATCATAATTTTTTTTAATAGAGTCGAATTGTTACCGTTTGATTTGATGACTCAAATGTTCAGAATATTAAGCATAGAAACAAAAGAGGAGAAGGGTTAATCCGAAATTTTAATTATTATTATTAATTATTAATCAATAATTAGTTTGACATTTTTCAGATTACAAAAGTGTCGGTGAATTAAAGTTATCTGGATTAGAGGCATTTTCGTTTGATTATGAAGTAAAATGGCCGCTGTCTCTTATTCTGAATAGGAAGGTTAGAAGTCAATTTGAAATATTTTTTAAAATTAAAATTAAAAAATCGCATTTTTTTGTAGGCATTAGCTTGCTATCAAATGCTTTTCCGGCACTTATTTTATTCGAAGCATGTGGAGCGTCTTCTGTGCAATGTGTGGATTAGCAACAAAGTTGCAAAATCGTTTCCGTTGTGTGATGCACGTTCGTACGGAGCAGCGTTTGCTCTTCGACAAAGAATGCTTAATTACGTTCAGAATCTCGAATATTACATGATGTTCGAAGTGTTGGAACCCAACTGGAACGTTTTTCTTGCCAAAATGCAAACAGTAAATTGAAAATTAATTTAAAAAATTAAGTTACATCAACAAGTTTTAATTTTGTATAATTTTTAGGTGACAAATGTTGACGATGTTCTTCTTCACCACACACAATTTTTAACCTTTTGTTTGCAAGATTGCATGCTCACCAGTCCAGAGTTACTTCGGCTGGTTAGCCGCCTCATGACAATTTGCATCACATTTTCTAATTTTATTCAAGTAACTCAATTATTTAAGTGTTTACAACTATTCTATTTGAGATTTTGTAATATTTTAGCGAATGAACAGATATTTTGTTGAAGCTGAAATGGTTGGAATATTACAGCAATCTATTTCCGAACATACTGATGATGATTCGGTAGATTTTTCCTTCTCTCTACTAAAGTTAGGCTAACGTATTAAATAATTTCAGAGTCCAGAATCTGAAGCCCAGCCGGCAACGGCAAATGAGAGTTTCGAACAGCGCATCGCTCGATTTGATCTCGAGTTCACTGAATTGCTCGTTACTCTGTTGGATAGAATATCCGATTTGGGACGTGATAATTACAACGATAAACTTGTCAATATTATTTATCGGTAACCTTCTGAACATTTAAATGGTTTGGATTTTTGTGAAAGCAATTATTTCTTTTCTAGATTGGATTTCAATGGCTTTTATACTCAGCATTTGGAAGCTCTGGCTATGGAGAGATCGCGAGTTATTGATCCTCATTCCCCTGCTGGTAAATTATTTCTCAACTTATGTATCTGACCTTTATCAGTTTAATCTTTTTTAAAATTCAGATACTCAATCTACTGTAGGGTCTTCAGGGATATCTGGATGATTTAATCACGTTTTATTTAAAATACTACCCATCTATTCTTTTTATTTGTGGCTTTATTGCTTAATTGTCAGTGTAAATATAATTACAGCATTTAATGTAATGAAATAACTAATAAAATTAATGATGGAAATCGTGTTTTTATTTTTATTATTTTGATTTGTTTTATCCCAGAACTACGAGACGAAGTTTTTTTTGGTGATAGGTTACTCGAAAAATTTACATTTTTAAGTGTTTTCGTAAAATGAATTATCGCAGCGCCCCCGCAATGGCGGGATTTACAATTCTATACTGGCCCTCCCATGGCATTGCTCTTATCTACGTCGAGAGTAGGTACTAACATTTTAACCCGAATACATTAGTGACGTCATATTTGTCACAGGGCCGTAGCGTTTTACAGCGACTTTGAGAATTATTACGTCAAAATTCTGTATCAACACATTCAAACTGCGCGGCGCAGCCTGCTGGATGGAACTAATGAAGGTCTTGGGTGTCATGAAAACAGAAATGGCCGACGAGCAGGTGAGTTTGAAAAGTGAATGGCATTAAATAGATGACAGCCACAAATCTGAATGTCTTTCCGCTAGAACGCGTGCATTTCTTACATATGCAAAATCGAATGTCTAAAAAGACAATAGTTTAAGTTAAGAGATGTTGAGAAATGAACACACTGATACTTTGTATTTAAATGTAAGCCTAACTGAAGTTGGCGTCCGAATTTACACTTAAAAACGATGAATTTTCAAGTAAATTACTGGAATAACCCGTCCATCATCTGCAGAATCTATATGTTCGCACAAAAATATTTTTCAAAGTAACATTGAACTGCTGGCGGTAATAAGATTTAGCTCGTAAAGAGTGTTACAATGCTACCGGTAGGATTGTATTTATTTTAGGTTTTTTTTTTCTTTTGAAAGAGAATAAATTTTTTATAATCTAGTGTTATATTGAGGGTAAACGATACGATTGAAAACAGAGAAAAAGATATGAAGTGTGTGTGGTACGATGTGTAGAATTGAGAAGAGGCATGTTTCGTTAATAAGTGATTACGTTGTATGGTTTCGGGTAATATGCGTTTGTTATTTTTGCAGGTTACCCAACTTGAATTGTTGTGCAAACAGTTATATGAATCCACTGATGCATCGCAGAGGACAGAGGCCGAAAAGACACTTGTCAATTTTGCGAATAATCCCGATTGTCTAAGTAAATGTCAGCTGCTGCTAGAACGTGGAGACGTAAGAAATGTTTATCGAATTTATGAACAAATATTTTTCTATTCTTTTTTTGTTTGGAATTTTAGTCGGCGTATGCACAACTTTTAGCTGCGACAACTTTAAGCAAATTAATGGCTAGAAATTCAAATAGTTTAACGCTCCAACAAAGGGTAGACATTAGTGAGTATTTAGAAAAAAATAGTTTTTTTTTTTTTTTTTTTTATTTTTTTATTTTTTTTTTTTTTTTACAAAATTTTTTTCTTTTTAGGAAATTATATTTTGAACTATTTGGTGACAAGACCTAAATTAGCAAATTTTGTAATCCAAGCACTAGTGCAGCTTTTCTCCCGTCTTACTAAATTGGGTTGGTTTGACAATGACAAAGATGAATATTTTTTTCGAAATGTAATTACACACGTAACTAGATTTTTACAGGTGGGTCTCGGTTGAGTTTTCTCTTTTATTGTATGTACTTACTATTTTTTTTTTTTAAACAAAAATTGTTTAGGGGTCAGTAGAACATTGCATGATAGGCGTCCAACTCCTATCTCAGCTGACATGTGAAATGAATCAAGTGAGCGAGGTAATTGTAAATGTAGTAAAAGTAGAATATATTTTTACTTATTTTATTTTTTCACTGGAACTTTTAGTTTCTCTAAAGTAATGTATTTCTGCTTTTATGCTAAGATAAATTATTTTCAGACTGAAGCCAACAGATCTTTAACTAAACACAGAAAAGTTGCATCTTCATTCCGGGACACGCAGCTCTACGAAATTTTCCAAATATCTTGTACGTTATTAAGAACTGCTCTTGAAAATTGTAAAAATTTGAACTTTAACGATGAAGGACAGGTAAATTATTACATTTGAGCTGGATCGTTTATTTAATCGATTTTTTTTTCTTTAAATAAATTTTAGCACGGATTAATGACACAATTGTTACGATTAGCGCATAATTGCCTCACGTTTGATTTTATCGGTACATCAACTGATGAATCATCTGATGATTTATGTACCGTTCAAATCCCTACAAATTGGAGACCTGGTAACTTTGAAAAGGGTTTTTACTGGATTTTTTCTGGATTGGATTACTATTTATTTTATTTCTTAGCATTCCTTGACTTCAACACACTGCAATTATTTTTTGATCTCTACGCATCTTTACCATCTTCATTATCTCCACTGGTTTGTAATTTGTTAAAATGGTAGTTGTTGACTTATGTATGACTTTTATTATTATTTTGGTTAGGCCTTATCGTGTTTAGTTCAAATAGCATCTGTTCGGCGGTCATTATTTACAAATGCGGAGCGAGCCAAATTTCTTGCACAACTAGTTAATGGTGTGAAAGCTGTCCTGGAAAATCCACAAGTATACAAATTCTAAATATGAAATATTTTACCGTATTTCTTATTGTCTAGTTTGGTTAAAAACAGGGATTATCAGATACAAACAACTACCACGAATTTTGCCGGCTTTTGGCCAGACTAAAGTCTAATTACCAGCTGGGTGAACTGGTTAAAGTTGAAACTTATCCAGAAACAATCGCGTTAATTGCAAAATTCACAATAACAAGCTTACAGGTATGTGTTGTCATTTAAAAAAAAAATTATTGTGGTTTTTGATTTATTATTTTTTTAGATGTGGCAATTTGCACCAAATAGTGTGCACTATTTATTAAGTTTATGGCAACGGATGGTTGCTTCCGTACCTTACGTAAAAGCGTCAGAACCTCATCTCTTAGAAAATTTTACACCTGGAGTTACAAATTCCTACGTTACATCGCGGTTGGAATCAGTTACTGCAATTTTGACGTATAAAAATTACTCATTCAATAAAAAAAAAAGACTGCTTAATTTTTACCTTGTTTTAAAGCAGAGATGGGCACGAAGATCCATTGGATGATTTAGGGATGGTTTCGCAACAATTAGATCAAGTAATTGATAGCAAGGAACTAACAGAAACATTTTATTAACGTGGCTTTCATTAATTATTTAGCTATCAACTATTGGTCGATGTGAATATGAGAAGACTTGCTCATTATTAGTGCAATTATTCGATCAGTCCGCACAAAGTTATCAAGAAATATTGAATAATCGGAATCCTTCGGCACCTCAGTTAGAAATTCCTATGCAAGAAGGTATGTGCAATTTACTGCCTATGGAATGTAAGTAAAAGTATTTTTTACATTCGTTTAGGGCGTTTAACTTGGCTCGTGTACATCATCGGGGCAGCAGTTGGGGGTCGCGTATCTTTCAATAGTAATGATGAGCACGATGCAATGGATGGAGAACTTGTCTGCAGGTATTTATTTGTTTTAACTAAATTAAACATCGATACGATTTATTAATGTATTTTTTTAAATTATAGAGTGCTTCAGCTAATGAATTTGACAGATTCGAGGTTAACGCACGGAGGATGCGAACGGCTGGAATTAGCGATGCTTAGTTTTTTCGAACAGTTTAGAAAAATTTACGTGGGCGAACAAGTGCAAAAAACATCACGAGTATGAAATAAAACGGAGAATTTTTGGTTTTAAGTTAATTTTTTTTTAAATATTTTTTTTAAAGGTGTATAGAAGGTTATCTGAAGTTCTAGGTTTAAGTGATGAATCAATGGTTCTAAGTGTATTTATTCGAAAAATGTAAAATGAGTGTTTTTTATCGTTTCTACGAGTTAAAATATTTTTTTTTTGAGCAGAATTACTAATCTAAAATACTGGGGCTCAAGTGAACAAATTATTTCCAAAACATTACAGTTGTTGAATGATTTGTCTGTTGGCTACAGCAGTGTCCGTAAACTAGTCAAGCTAGACGAGGTGCAGTTTATGCTCAATAATCACACGGTGGGTGTTTGAATTTACGCTTGTGTTATTCAAATTTATTACATTCAATAAAATTTTTTTTACAGAGCGAACATTTCCCATTTTTGGGTAACTCTGCTCAGATAGGTGATATGCGTTGTCGAACAACCTTTTACACATCTTTAGGTCGATTGCTGATGGTAGATTTGGGTGAAGACGAAGAGAAATTTGAGCAGTTTATGCTACCCGTAACTGGTAATCAATTCAGTAAATACGTCCGTTTTTGTTTGGTTATTTTGTACTTACTATATGATTACCATATCGTTATTATTGACATTTTAATTCTAGCATCCCTAGATGCTATCGGTAATCTTCTAGCCAATGCTGATACTCCACTTTTTCGAGCTGAGGAAGCAAAGAAAGCTCTTGTAGGTCTTGCTAGAGATTTACGTGGCATCGCTTTTGCCTTCAATACCAAAACGAGTTACATGATGCTATTTGATTGGATGTATGTTTTTGAATTGAAAAATAATAGGAAGATTAATTTAATGGTTTTTCTTAAATTTTTAATTCAGTTATCCAACTTATACACCAATTTTACAGCGAGCTATTGAGCTGTGGTATCACGATCCTGTCATTACCACTCCAGTGTTGAAGTTGATGGCTGAGCTTGTACAGAATCGGTCACAGCGTTTGCAGTTTGATGTTTCGTCCCCGAATGGGATATTATTGTTTCGAGAAACGAGCAAGATTATAGTTAGTTATGGTAAATTTTATATTTTGCTTACTATTTATGGTTTTGTTATGTTATAATATTTTTTTTTTTACTTTTAAAATAGGTACACGGATTTTGACACTAGGCGACATTCCCAAAGAACAGTTATATCCAATGAAATTAAAGGGGATATCAATATGTTTTTCAATGTTGAAAGCGGCACTGTGTGGCAGCTATGTGAATTTTGGAGTGTTTCGCTTGTATGGGGATGACGCATTAGACAATGCGTTGCAGACATTTGTAAAACTTCTCCTTTCCATTCCACAAACAGATTTATTGGTGCGTGAATTTATTGAACGACTTTAACCTTGTGCAAAACCTTAATATTTAAAATTTTTTTTTAGGATTACCCTAAACTTAGTCAGACTTACTATGTTTTGCTCGAATGTTTGGCTCAGGATCACATGAGCTTCATTAGTAATTTGGAGCCGTCAGTTTTTTTATATATTCTTTCTTCCATTTCGGAAGGATTAACTGCGTTAGGTAAAGAAAAGTGAATTTATCTAAAATATATTACTTTTTAATGCATGGATTTTTAAAAATTTTTTTTTTAGATACAATGGTTTGCACTGGTTGCTGCGCAACTCTTGATCATATCGTCACCTACTTATTTAAACGTTTGTCCATAAAAGGGAAAAAAATACGACAGAATCAAACTCAAGATAATGAAACATTTCTTCAAATTTTGGAACTTCATCCTGAAATACTGCAACAAGTAATTTTGTCCACGATTAAATGTCAACATGATTTATTTATTTCCATTTCTGAAGATGCTATCGACGGTTTTGAACATAATAATGTTTGAAGATTGCCGAAATCAATGGTCCATGTCACGACCCCTTTTAGGTTTAATTTTGCTCAACGAAGAGGTATACGAAAAAAGACACTTTATTGCTTATATAATAATGTATGATAATCGATATCAGTATTTTAACCAACTGCGGCAAAATATCATTCGATGTCAGGCGCCTGATAAACAGACTGCCATGGCTCAGTGGTTCGAAAATCTAATGGACGGCATCGAAAGAAATTTGCTCACAAAAAATAGAGACAGGTAAAAAGTAGTTTGCTTCGTTTTGGGCTAATGACTATAATTTGCGATTGTTTTTTTCAGGTTTACACAAAATTTGTCAGTGTTTCGGAGAGACATCAATGATTCATTAAAAGGACCGAGTGTGTCCAATGCCTCAATCAATGATATGATGACATCATGAAGATAATTATTGGAGGAATTAGAACGTTAATAAAAGTGCGCGATGGGATTTGTGATACGATGATGATGATGATCATGAAATAAGTGTTTATAATGAACTTGTTACTATTTTTAAAATTAATACTGCGTCAAAAAAAATTCTCATCGCGTAATATTTCATACAAGTTATTATTAAAAATGTTTGTAGTTTCCATTAATAAAAAGTTGTACGTGTAAGTCGTTTTAAAAAGAGTCACATTGTTACAATTTATTTGGTTTATTTGATCGCAATGGCCGCGAGGAAGGAGGCAGATATGCAACACGTTAATTTTTATCAGGTCATGACACGATTGTGGTGGTGTGTGACGTCACAGTGACGTTTGCAATTCCGCTCATCAGCCTTGGTTGGACTTCCTCTAGGCCTACGGTTTTGAGTGGCCCGTTTAAGCGAGGTGGTTTTCCCACGATAATATCCGAAGAAAAGCTACGTTATGGAGATGGAAAAGATCTCTAGTGATAGTACGAATACTGGACAGGTAAATCGCAGTTACAAGTAGTTTGACAAAAAAGTGTTAGCGCGGAAAAAACAATTGACAATAAGGAATGCGTATTTTTGTTAAACTATTAAAACGGCGACGCCATTTTTGTCGAATGCTGGCCCTAATATTTAATAATTGAAGTAATAATTCGCACGTAACATTAGTCAAAGTTGGAAGGAAACCAACACTAGCGTATTTACTGCGAAAGACAATTCTAAAGTTGCGCAGTGAATTCGTGTATAACATTGAAAGTGAAATCATGGCGCTGACTTCCAAGTTTACTTGAGGTCAACGCCAGAGTTGTAAACCCGAACTAAACACGTCAGTTCAAACTACTTCGCTCGATTCAAATCGCAAGGCGTTCATCTTCCGTTTTTCAATGTTCCGTGAAAAGCGGATCGAATAATCTGCGGCAAGGTGTCAAACCGTCAAACCTTCAAACCTATTTTTACTTGGCTTTGTGCGAATGCGAAGTTATTGTTTATGGAGCACGTAATAGGAATTTTTTAGTGTCATTGGCCTTAAACAAGGACTTTTAATTATTATTTCGGCTATACGGGCTCCTTGTATCGATGCTTCGGTGACAAAATGCGGAAAATGTGCCGCTATTTACTCCATTTTTTAAATCTTTTATATTAATCAATTTATTTGTGCGTTTCAGGTTCCAATGACCATTTTATATGACTGTCCTAAACCGAAAGAACAAATGGGCCAATATCTAAAAGAAAAAGATGTTTGTATGAAGTACTTTGAAAAATGGAATGAAAACGACCAAATAGAGTTTGTAGAGCAACTATTATCAAAAATGTGTCATTATCAACATGGATACGTGAACGCGTTTCTTACACCTATGTTGCAAAGAGATTTCATTTCGTTTTTACCAAGTACGTACGAACGGGGAGTTTGATTTGGACTCGAAAATCCAATGTAATGCGTGTTTGAATTTGCGTTTAGAAAAAGGCCTTGATCATGTAGCCGAAACTATTTTGTCTTATTTGGATGCTAAATCTCTATGTGCAGCTGAATTGGTTTGTAAAGAATGGCATCGCGTTATTTCCGATGGAATGTTATGGAAAAAATTAATAGAAAGGAAAGTGAGGACTGATTCGTTGTGGCGAGGATTAGCTGAAAGGAGGGGCTGGTAAACCACCGATCACGCCGAAATTTATTTATCGTACATTGAAATTCTCATTTTTTTCTTAGGAGCCAAATTTTATTTAAGCCAAAGCCTGGTAAAATTCATCCAAATTATATGCATTATCGAAAATTGTATCCATTAATTATTCAAGATATTGAGGTAAGTTTCTTTTTTGGCTTTTTCAGTTGAATCGAGTTCGTAATACTTACAGTTTTCGGTTATTTTACTTAATTTCAGAGCATAGAAAATAATTGGAAATGCGGCAGGCATAATCTTCAGCGAATTAATTGCCGCAGTGAAAATAGTAAAGGCGTTTATTGTTTACAGTACGATGACCAAAAAATTGTGAGCGGATTGCGAGATAACACAATCAAAATTTGGGATCGCAGTAGTTTACAATGTATACAGGTAAACTGACGCTAACACCGATGTTAAGACATTGTATTTGATTGATTGATTGATTGGTTGGTTGCTTTTAGGTACTGACTGGGCACACAGGGTCGGTTTTGTGTCTCCAATATGACGACAAAGTCATAATTAGCGGTTCTAGCGATTCGACAGTTAGGTATGTACATAAAAAAAAAGTCTTTATTTTGATTCGTGCATTTTACATTTTGGATTTTTATTACAGAGTCTGGAATGTAAACAGTGGTGAAATGGTGAACACACTTATTCATCATTGTGAGGCTGTTTTGCATTTAAGATTCAATAATGGCATGATGGTTACGTGTTCGAAGGTAAATATAGACAGATAATTGACGAGTTATTTATTTTGTTTTAATAATTGTTGTTGTTGTTGTTGTTAGGATCGTTCTATTGCCGTGTGGGATATGGTATCAGCCAGTGAAATAAACTTAATACGTGTACTGGTGGGCCATCGTGCCGCAGTAAACGTTGTAGATTTTGACGAGAAGTATATCGTATCTGCATCCGGTGATCGAACTATTAAAGTGTGGAATACCTCTACTTGTGAATTTGTACGCACACTGAACGGACACAAACGCGGCATCGCTTGTCTTCAATACAGAGATCGATTAGTAGTTAGTGGTAGCTCCGACAATACGATAAGGCAATATATCAAACTGTGAATTATCGTTATTTGTTTTTTAAAACATCGAGTTCTATATTTTTAAGGTTATGGGATATCGAGTGTGGTGCTTGCCTTCGAGTACTAGAAGGTCACGAAGAATTGGTTCGGTGTATTCGGTTTGACAGTAAGCGAATTGTTAGCGGTGCATATGACGGGTATGATGGTTTTCTTCAAACAAATGTCTTAAAATCTTTATTTGAATTAATTACAACGCGTTTTAAATCGATTTATTAATTTGTCGTATGAAATTTACGTTGTTGATTTCCAGAAAAATTAAAGTGTGGGATTTAGCCGCCGCTCTGGATCCAAGGGCACCTTCCGGAACGCTTTGTCTCAGGACGCTAGTGGTGAGGATTTAATTCAGAATTTGTTTTTTTATTCCACATCCGCTCCTGTTTTGCTTTTTCTCGTGATCCAGCGACCTTAGAAAAACCGAAACTGGAGTTGAGAGTAGTTGAATTCTTGCTGTATCATATGTTTTTCTAAATATTACTGCAGGAGCATTCAGGTCGCGTTTTTCGCCTTCAGTTCGATGAATTTCAAATCGTGAGCAGTTCTCATGACGACACCATTCTAATCTGGGATTTTCTGAATTATGCTATGCCCGAGAGTTCATCCGCCAACCGTTCTCCGTCGCGCACATACACGTACGTTTCCAAGTAAAAATCGTGGCCTCATCGTTCGACTGTGATGATAAAAACATTCCTTTAGCAGTCTCTTGCTTCGGTGACGGTCTGTCACGTGACATCATATAAGAATTGCTGTGGGGGCACCATGGGCAATATTCTTAGTGTTGAACTTCTTGACCTGTCTGATGATGGCGCCTCAAATGTTTCAGGAGAAAAAGACAATGCATGATGAAATCTTTTTTTTTCATAACGTATTCTTAGTGATGACTTGAAAGAAATTTCCAACTCGTCGACGACTGCAAATTAGTTGGCTTAACAATGGACTTCTTTATGTTGTATTTTTTTTTTGTTTTTAAAAAAAAAAAAAGTTTGTTAGCTTTACCGAACTACTACGTTATTGTTTTATTTTTTTATTTTATATTATGACCCAGTTGTAAATTATTTTTTCCCCTCTGCTCGTCTCATCTCTTAATAAATTTTAAATTTTTTTTTTAACGTTTGTTAAAACATCTTTTCTCGCTTTCGTCAATTCAAAATAAATACAAATTACATCATTCAGCGAACCACAATTCTTTTTAATAATCTTATACAGTTACAGCTTCGGTGTATTTTCCCTTTGTCTTGTCGGACATGCGGGACTTTCCTCTTCGTTCCAATATAAGTTTGCGGTCTTTGTCCATCTTAAACTTCATGATGACAACCTGCAACGAAGCGTTACGGTGAATTCAACTGCTGGGTTAAGGTAAGTAAACAACATTACTTTTGAAGGATGAATGCCGACATACACGGTGGAACCGTTGGCTTTTTCACGTTGAATTCGTTCAATGTAGATTACGTATTTTTTCCTGTAAACTTGAACGACTTTGCCAAGCTGCTGTCCTTTGTAATGTCCACGAGTAACCTTAAATTAGAAAATATTATTGGGTTGATTAGACAGGGTTTGAGATTTTTACCTGCACTTCATCATCTTTTCTAATTGGCATGCTACGGACGTTGTATTTTTGCCTCAATTCTTTCGATAGAGGCGCGCTCATTATCTTCCTTCTGATGTGGGAAGGCGCATTGAAATGACGCTTACGGTTTTTTCTGCGGGAAGAAGTGACCAACTTGTTTAGCTTCATTTTGGATCTGAAATGAAAATGTCGGCATTAGCGATCGTAACGCATTTATCGCCCAAGAATCGGTTACAGAGTGGTATTTTATAGCGCAGATTTGAAGAAATATGAAGAAGTTGATGGTTTTTTACCAAATCCGTTATGGATGGTACAATTTGACATTGATTAAGAAAGATTTAGACATACCCAGCAGCTAACTCCACGAGTTAAATCAAACTTCCGGAAGTGGATAGTTGGAAGAACAAGAGCTGCCACCTAGCGCATAAAAATGCAATTTCAGAATGGCGTAGTTTTTTCGAAACATTGCCACTAGCCAGCAGCACAATATTAGAATTTGAAGCTCAAAACCATGGTGGAATACTCATGTGAGAAGATAAAAAAGTCTAAAAACTAGTTTGCCAATAGAAGGGTTAAATTCACACTGCTTGTTTGCGATGTTTAAATTCTCTATCTGGCTAGTGGCTACAGTAGCCAATCGACGTATAAAAAAATCGTTTAAAAAGTAGATCTTTTTGCAGATTAATTATTTCGACTGTTTTTCTTTTGGCACGTGTCACTGCGGTAGCAGAGCTCAGTATCAAGGAAAATAAAATTCCTTTGCCGGGACAATGACAATCTAAGCGCATTTTGCAATGAATGAAATAAAAATAAACTGTATTTCCAAACAATTTTACTTTAGTTGTCAGACACCTACCACCGTTCCGGTAGTGTAACCATGCTAACTCTTACATGTCTCGTACATAAAAATGAATCGATTTAGCATTTACATTTTATTTTTCTTCAACTATTTACGGTCCCTTTTTTCATTTCATTTATTTACAATCGTATATCTGTAAATCTGAACAAAGTGTTCTCAATTTAACTCATTCTGGTCTATTAAACTTTGAACAAATACCAAGACTAAGCCAAAAGCAAGACCCCTAATAAAGGTATTGGGATTTTGCGATACTTTTACACTTAAAATTTCTACTTATAACATTGGAATTATGATGGAAAAGTTTCAAGTGAGTTTTTCAATCGAGTTTTGCAAATTCCCTAATGTGAATGTGAGTGCCCTGTCCATACTAACGGTAATTAGCCAGGAAGTCATCAGTTTGCTTTGATTTTAATCAGCGTTGCTACAACAAACTGTATCCAGACCATGAGTGATGTTGAGATTTGATTTCTCTTCATTACAATTCACATTTCATACGTTTCCAAGTAAGTTTATATTTCCTCATACTAGAAAAAGTAAATTTTTTTTATATTATGGACAGAAACCATGACTTCATTTCCGCTAATCATTATCTTGCACCTGTACATTATGCCAATACACGCTCAAACTGTGAAGTAAGATCAATGTTTTTCTAAATAATACAAACTAAACTACCACGATCAATAAATAAACTGCAACTATTAATTCCAATTAGAAATATTATTCCCAAAAACTATGATAAGGCTCTCTCTCCAATGACCAAAGCAACGATATCTACTAGAGGAGCTGTTGATGTAACAATGGTAACAATAGGAATAAAAAACCACTGGATTACAGATGTGTCCGTTAAAAATATGGTAAGTTTTACGAATTTCTATATAAATTTTGAATTTGAATGTAATGTAACCTGACTTTGGGTTATATAGAATATTCAAATTGACATGCTTATATACATTTATTGGTGGGACCCTCGACTGGTGGGTGAATCATCATCATCAACAATGTTGTCTCAATCTGTCGCTTCTCAGTTATGGACGCCGAGAATAAAACTTAAAAACTGCATAGGATGTCGTGGATTTCTTATTCAAACAGCTGTGTTGGGCTTGGCTCCTAACGACTTTATAGTGGTGGACAAAAATATAATATTTACAACGATTCGGTAAAAATAATATATTGTGTCTACTGCACCATACTACGATTGCTAATTAAGTACGATTAAATTGTTTTTGTTAGAAAGAAATTCACCCTCGCATGCAAATTTGATTTGTCTAATTATCCTCTTGACACGTTTTCATGCGGAATTGAATTTGAAACACTTGCGGCTGAACAAAGTTTAGTATATTTATACACACAGAATAACTTCCAAACAAACCAAAATTTCAAAAATGGTGCTGCTTTACTGCATAGCATATAAAAACACTGACACTTCACTGCGGGGCGTATGATATAGCGCGAAAAAAGGTACCGCGAAAAAAGGTACCGCGGAAAAAGGTACCGCGGAAAAAGGTACCACGAAAAAAGCTACCGCGAAAAATTATATCGCGAAACGATGTACCGCGAATCGGAACAATCGCGAACCGTAATTGCCGCGAACAGCAAATGTCGCGATACATACGGGGCCCCCTTCACTGCAATGCCTTCTGTAAAACTAATACGGTAGTTCTTTTTCTGGATCCCAGTCAATGATTATTTTAAAGTTTTGGTTTCTTTAAGAATTATTCTGCTGCAAATTGTTTTGTATTATCAAGTTACACAGGAGAAAAAATTGCGTGATGTAAAAATAACAATTTTGAAGTTACCAAGTTTTATGTGGCTTTAACACAATGTTATTTTATTAATGAAATTTGAAAATATGATTATTAATAACTGACTTGATGATTTATTTGAGTATTAGTAGGAAATCCAATAAAATTATTCACTGACGTCACTTACCAAGATCCAAACAACATCGATAACGTAGTTGTGCAATCTGGTTTCAAAGTAGTTTCGCGCGAGCAAAGAACTTGTTTGGGTAGCAATCTTACTTTCGTAGGTAAGGATTTAAATGCATTAACCAATACAAAAGCAAATGTTGTGATTTTTATGCAATTGTTAATTTCAGTGACAAATAACTGTCTAGAAGAGTTGATAGTTATCCGCCGTCTTATCGTTGGTTATGTTTTGGGGACATTTATCCCAAGCATATTTTTAGTGATTATCTCTTGGATAAGCTTTTGGCTGCCTGTGGAAATGATAGCGGCAAAATTAATCATTTGTTTTGTTCCACTGTTTTCCATTATAATGTTGTATAATAGCACCAAACTTGATTCTCCAGAAACGTACTCGTTTAAAGCCATTGATTTATGGATGCTTACGTGTATTTGCTTCATAGTTTCTTCCATACTGCAACTTGGAATTGTTTGTTTTTTGTATCAAAGGCAAACGGCAAATATTCCCGTTACACCGCTGCAACTTTCAGTAAGAATTGAAATGTACATCAGAAGTAAAGTAAATAAATTTTACTGTACTTCTCCTCAGTGCTTGCGTGCAGGGTATTTCCAGAAGTGGATACAGAAGATGTGGACATTGTTTTTATTTTAAGCTTATAACATTAAAATTGTTTAGTTTTCTAAATTTTTGTCAGAAACAGCGATATGTTTACTATTTATTTCTAGTCGTATGACTACATAATCCAATATTCGGAGGCAAAACTTTATGTCCATATTTCTTTGGCTAGGATTCACTGATTTAAAACTTGGAAACACCCTGCGTTAATCCATAAACAGTTATGCATACCGAATACATATACGTTTATTTTTTTAAATTTATTTTTTAGTTAAACCGTTATAATCTTCGTTCAACATCCAATAAAACCAAAGTGCCGACGCCGAACAAAATAGCTAGTGAAAAAGTGGCACTACTCGCGAAACCTGCACGAATTTTATTTCCAGTGCTGTTTATAATTTTTAATATAACATTTTGGGCATATTATTGGTAAATTTGTTTAATTTTATAAAATGTTTATCATTAAAAAGAATTTCTAAGTAAATGGTCAAATGTTTTTTTTTTTTTAATTTACAATTTAAAAACGGCGCTTGAATGATGTGACTTAGCCATACGCCATTATAGACGAGGGCGCCACCTGATCACATCCAAGTTGGAGAAGTTTGAAATTGAGCATAACGGGAGCAACTGTAAATAACGGCGGAATCTGTTCCCGCATTACATATATCTATTACAAATTATACAAAATGGCATTTACTGAAGATGATTCTGCTTGGATGAATTTTTTGCCGCTAAAGAGACGTAAAATCGAGAGAGATATAAGCTCGAATGTGAAAAAAAGAAATACGTTTTTAAAGACAGGGAAAAAGCCAGTTTCTATGAAAACAATCAACTCGCTATTTGATGATAGCAATTCAAAACCTGAAGTGTGTCCGAGTTGTCAGGTGCCGTTTACTTTAATCGTGCCAGCTCAAAAACATCAACACATTGCTCAATGTTTGGACGTTGAAAGGAATAACACTCCTGGAAAGTATTTATTTTCTATTTTATAATGTTTAGCATAATTATTATGTGAATTAAACGTTTATTTTTCTTTTTTTGCAACAGAATGTGCGCAAGGGATTGCTTGCAAATCTGCTGATCGGTCACATTTTGAAGACTTTACACACTTTCAATTAGCGGAATTCAGAGCGACAGTATTGAACGAGAAAAGTAAAACTAGCGAGCAAACCACGGATATCAAATGCAAAACTTTGAACGAAAACACTGATAATAAGCGCGAAACATTGATCGACGAGTCTCTTTTGGGCCAGGTCGATCTCGAGCATGGAGAAAGGTCCGACTCGCAGAAAGAAAATGATTCATTCACAAAGGATAATAAGCAATTAGACATTAGAATGTTTATTGATAAATCGTGTAATATTACAGCGAGACATAACGCGGAGCAAGTTTCTATTCCATCGATGAAAAAAGATAATTCTCCTAAAGCATCATTATCAGCTGCTGCAGAAATTCAACAAGCCGTTCAGTGGGAGAACAGATGGTGGCAGAAAAAAACTAACGGTGAAGATGACACTGAAAATAGGAAAAGACGTAGAAAAGAGTGCCCGTTTTACAAAAAAATTCCAGGTGTGTATAACTGAAACTCCGTGTATTTAAAAAAAAAAGAATTATTTATTACCGTTGTTTGTCAGATACCTCTTTTGCCGTTGATGCGTTTTCTTACGGAGAGATACCCAACGTTAGCGTTTATTTTCTTACTCATTTTCACTCCGATCACTATCGTGGATTAAACGGGAAATTTAGTAAACCAATTTATTGTAGTCCGGTAAACTTATTCTTTAATTTTGTACAACGTAATTTATCTTACATTTCTTTATATTATTATAGGTCACCGCAAATTTAATAAATATGGATTTACGGGTTTCTTGGAAATATATTAATATTCTAACTCTAAATACCCCGACCGTAATTGAAGGAACCGAAGTAACATTTCTCGAAGCGAATCAGTAATACGAATTTTACTCTTTTCAAAACATCTCACAAATATTACCTATAATTTTGTTCAGTTGTCCCGGCTCAGTGTTGATACTATATCGGTTATCCAATGGTAAAAACATTCTTCACACCGGAGATTTTCGAGCTCACGAAATGATGGAATCGTACAATTCATTGCGAAACATTAACGTTGATATCTTATACCTAGACACAACGTGAGAACTATTTCTATTTAAACTGTCGCGATAATACTCCGAATAATATTCGAACTCGTTGCAGGTATTGCCAACCCAAGTACGATTTCCCATCGCAGGAAGCTGTCATAAATTTTTCCATTAATCTAGCACGACGTTGGATTCAGGAAAAACCAAAAACGTTGTTCGTATGTGGTTCTTATACAATTGGGAAAGAAAAGATTTTTATGGGTATGTACCGTGTATATGTAAAAGTATGAAATTAGAAACTTAAAGTTTATATTTTGATACTTTTAGGAATCGCGCAAGAATTACAATTAAAAGTGTACGCTTCACCAAATAAATTGAAAGTTTTATCAAATTTGGAAGAACCATCAATTAACGAAGTTCTTGCTAAAGACTGGGGTCAAGCTCAGGTTCACGTACTATCCATGCAACAACTTTCTTATAAAGTAATTATGAAATGATGTACTTTGAAATTTTCCTCTGCAAATTACTAAAGTTTTTTAAATTCTACGTAAGGCATTGCACGACCATTTGCAGCGTTATAATAGTACATTTACCAATATAGTTGCAATAAAACCCACAGGATGGGAGTATAAGAAAAATATTTCCTTAGATGAAATTAAGCCTCGATGCTCAGGAAATGTGATGGTTTATGGTGAGTCGGTGGGTTAATTCTAAACTGGACTACAATGTTTTGAAACGTATATTTTTTGTGCAGGCATTCCGTACAGCGAACACTCGAGTTTTTTAGAATTACGACGATTCGTTCAATTTGTTCGTCCTCATCGAATAATTCCGACCGTAAATATGGGTAAAGTTGAAGACCGAGACAGGATGCAAGATTGGTTTAAACAATGGATCAAAGGATTTAAATGAATGTAAAATTCTGTACTACATGCGACCAAGAATCCATTCTTATTGTAACCATATTAACATGTAAATATTTAACATTTTAATATTTTTTTTGTACTAAAATATAATAAATAAATTCATACGAGATAGAATAATACATTTTGTTGTGAAAGAATAGCTCAGACAAGAATAGAACCGCTAATAATGGCAATTTCAATAAAAAAAGCAAAAATAAAATGTTATTTGAAACTTTGCTTGTTAAGCCCTCTAGTGATAAATCCAATTTGTCGGTATCACCCGATAAGTAATTGTCGTTGCTTGGACGAAAAGATGATTTTTTGAAATTTGCATTTTTCGGCTTCTATTTTTGAAATTCAACATGAGTTCACAAGCACGGAGCTGCGCGGGTTGCAAAGCTTGTCAGAGCGGGTATTAACACGCAAATAACCATTTGAAATAACAGTAGGATTTTTATAAATGCTAAGCTAATAATATTGTCCTAGTTTCAAAAAAATGTTTTGGGATAAGCTTTATCCCGTAAGTGTAGTGGATAAGGTAAAACAACCACAAAACATTTTGCTCGGTTTTGAATTACCAACCTCGATATATTATCCTCCTCAAGGTGATGCATAGACATACAAATAAAATTGAATAAATAATGAAAACAGATCCGTTTGAATCTAAATGTTTAAATCGGTGTAGGATTTTTGGTAAACAAGCACAATTTGGAATTAAAACGAACGCTTAAAGAACTGATTCCAGAAGGCTACAAATTCTCAAATAAGACGACTCGAGTTGTTAAACCGAGAGAAATTGTTCAACTGTTGAAACGGCCGATATCCAAAATTTGGTATTGTATTATTGTAAAAAAAAAATTGTGTACAACTTTTGTAATATACATACATATTTTTTGTTTTGTTTTACAGCAAAAAAAGTGTTAAAACCGGCTTAGTTACGTGCAAATAGGATGCACTAAAAATAAGAATTGAACGTTTTATTCTTCCAACTTTCTTACATTCGTTTCCCTGTACGCTCTAACCACGTTTACACAAGCAACAGGTCCAAATTCAATTTTGCATTCACGAATAACGATATATCGACACCATTCCAGTGGCGTTCCTGCAATCACAAAATAGTATATGCCAGCAACTTGTAAAAACAACACGTCTGAAGCAATTTTGTCTTCAGGTCCAGAACACGTAACCGAAGCCATTTCTTCAAAGGTAAACTGAACAGTTTCTTCGATCAAATTGATAACTTTCACTTTATCGAGACCATTTCCACCTCCTTTGATGCATAGAATTTCAGTTCCATTTCTGAAAGATCCACATAATGTTTCTACGGTTTCATTTGCAACTAAGGAAAAACTAAGAAAAATTGCAACAATTTTGAATATGAAAATTGCTCGTTCCATCTTTCTGGTTTAGAAAAAATTTATTTTCAATTCTATTTATTACCTAAGGAATTTAATGACGTTAACATTCGATCTGGTTTCTCCAAAAAGCTATAAAATTATTTTCTACAGAACTGTGAAAGGAATTACGAGAGGATTGTTTTGTAAATTTATACGTTGTAGTTTTATATGTATTTATTTTAACATTTTTAAACTATATTATGTTCGCGGGGTCACTAGGGGAAAAAAGGGGGAAAACCTCCGGTTATGAAGAAACAAAATCGACGAAACGTCTATCGACAATTAAGCTCACGTCCAAAATGTTGTCTCATTCACGGATATTCTGAAGTTCCTAACTTAAAAAAAACTAGTTAAGCAAAATTAAAAAGGAAATGCTATAGTTTTGTAAATGCAATCGCAGTAAAAGTGTCATTGTATTGATTGACAGCAAAAAAAATTGAATTCGATTGGTAGTCACAATTTAAAAAAAAGTCTTGCTTGTCAAATCATTTTACAGCAATGCTTATCTGAATTGAAGGCTGAAGCTATAGCATTTCCTTTTAATTGGTATTTTATTTCTAGTTAAACACATTAGAATTTTAATTTTAAACCAATAAAATTAGTGGCCACTTTAATGGCCAACAGCTATTAAATTACTGTTTAATTAAATCATGTAATCTTATATGATGTTACTTTCTAAATTTTCCATAAATTTACTAACTAAATTCAGTTCTCCAGTACAGGTAAAAGCTAAATTTGACTACAGTCCGTGTAAAATAAACGTGCAAAAAACTTGCAGCGGAGTGACTGGTACGTACACTTATCTTTTTATAAAAAAATGTATAAAAAATTACCTTAAAAATGTTTTATTTTAGGTTATAGCATCTATAATTTATACGTGCAATTGCTTCGCTTACAACAACTGTAATAACTGTTCCCATCATTGGAATTTTGACAGCTTGTTCCAATCTAAGCCATCAAGAAATATCATTGCAAAAGCACAGTATGGACAACACGCTCGCATAGTTTATTATCTTGGCAATGAAATAAAAGGACAATTCATTTTCTGATTCATTTAATAAAGAGAAAAATTTCACTTATGCATCGAGCTCACACTGTAGTCGTCTAAACACGCATTACTCATTCACACGCTTGAAAACATCCACATGTTTGAAACAGTTGACAGGTTGGTTCGCTACTTTGCACCCACTTACAACGAGGTATCTGAATATTCCTTTTGCCTTTTCCAACTGAAATGCAGTCAAAGCTTTCTTTGATAATTCAATCACTTGCTTAGTATCTAGTTTCCTCAACGCAGCAGCATTTAGATCCGAATGAAATTTCTCAACGATGAACTTAACCGTTTTGTTAGTCTTATTAGAGATCCAAACGTAATCGATCACACTTTCATTCCTTTTGCAGCACTCCCATTCAGTTCCATTTTTCAGCGACTTGCAATCAATTTTGTCACTCTCCACACTTTGATTGTGCAAAATAATAATCGAATAACGGACGAGGAAAGAAAAAATGCCTAAACTATGGAACATTTTATGGTTTGGCAAGTCTTAAAATTAAGCTATTAAGCGAGAGTATAAATTCTTGTTTATTTTTATTGCATTTAGTGATAATAAAAGAAATTAAAATCAGAGAACATGAAATGCGTGTCTTCAATTGAAAATCACTTACAACAAAGTGTTAATGAACGTTTGAAACTAACAGAACGATTATGCAAAAACAACAGCACCACCTTCGTGGTAACGACTTCTGTAACCATCAAATCTTGAATTGGGTGCCGGCTTCTCGGTAAGGTAAACGCACTGCTCCGAATGAGGATCCAACTTATAAAACTTGTTCGAAGAGTTTCCTTCCTCGATAATCAAAAACGGTAACGGCTTTGAACTCGCGCACAAATCCCACCTCGCACTATTACTACTTCCCGGTTTCCAGTCGGCCATCTTAGCTTGCCATTTATCATTCTTAATATCGTATTCGCAGAAAAATACCGGAGTTCTCACGTAAATCTTCATGCAAAACGGCACCACCGACAAACTTCGAATGCTTTTGCCCGGAATAGTGGTAATCACGGTCCACTGATTCGTCAACAAACAGTACTTTTCGATTATCCGCACTACATTTGGCTTTCCAGTGTCGGATTCGTGATAACTCCCATGCTTGGTCTGGTACCCTCCAACGAGCAGAAGAAAATCATCAAACGCCAACAGTTGGGGATGATATCGGTGGATAATGGGTGATGCGAGGGATGTCCACTTGGACGTCTCGACGTCGAACGATTCCATCTGCTCGACTGCTTTTTCGTTTCGGTCGCAACCGCCGACAATGTACAGGTTTTGGCCTCGAGCGGTCGTTCCTATTTGAGTTCTATGCAGATGGTTAGTTGAAATGTAATTAACGCAATTCGTGTGCGGGTAGTAGGCGACAATGTTCATAAATTCGTCACTCTGGTATCCGCGTCTTTCCGAAGCACTTCCAACGAAATACACGGTCGATTCGGTCACGGCGCAGCTCGTTTGATGCAAAACCGTCGGTATTGTTTTACTCGACCATGTGCGAGTTTTAATGTCGAACGATTCCATCGTTTCGCCTCTCGGGAGTAGTATTTTCGGGCTGGTGAGGACGCTTTTGTACGCCAACGGATCGCGGAAAACGGCGGACATTTTTTCCAAAAGCAACAGGCATATTGGAAACGAATTGCGAATCAATGCATCGTTGGATAAAAGGCTGTCGAGTGCTTCTCGGGATATAGAGCCGAAATCCACGTGGAAAATCAAATCGTTCAAATATTTCTCTCTGTCGCCGGAATCCACCACGAGCCATTGCATTATCAGCTTCAAAATTGCGTCGGCGGAATGGTAGCGGACAGTAATCGGTGACGAAATCAACTTTTGAAAGCAGTCGACGTCTAAATTCCAAAAGCTTTCGTTGGCTTCGTCCCAGTTAAAACTCACCACCAAATACTGAACAACCTCAGCAATCAGGGCTTGGTTCTCGTATTTTGTACCAACTCTCAAAATAATATCCCAATTGCTCACGTTGATCTTTTTGGCTAGAACTTCGCAGCAAATTTCAAATAAGGGAAAAACTTCGATCGAATGAGACGAAGAAGTCAGGTCTAACAATTCGTTGAACTCTAAACTATTTATGTCCACCTTTTGGATGTAGAGAAAATCTAAAATAACGGCCATGGAGTTCGAGTCGATAGCGGGCAAATTTATCACCGATGCTGTGGTTTCTTGCAGTCCGCACGTAAACATTGCCTCGAAATAAGAACTTCCTGCTCGAAGAATTAACCGATGAACCGGAAATTTCCGTTCTTTACAGACTATTGTCAAATCACACGTGTCTTCTCTACGTAAATTCTGAAAATTCGCGAATGTAATTTCCATTTGCTTCGACGATCTTTCAGCAGTCGGAGTTGAATCAAACACACTGAAATTTATATTTCATAAATAAATAAATAAATGAATGAAGTCTACGCGCTAAAAACAGTTACCATATCGAAACTAATCGTATCAAGTTACCTTTTGGGATCGTCGTCTTCCTCCACGCTGTCATCCATTCGATGGTCGTTTTGATTGACGAATAAATTGTTCGGCACACCGGGAAAAGGATAGTTATTCAGACTTTCGATCTGTAGGGAATGGTCATCATCATCGTCGTCGGTTATTTTATCGCTGTCGTCATAATCATCGCCGTCTGATAGCAGATAGTCGTCGAAATCCATATTGATGAAATAAATTCTAGACTGTAAAACAAAATTATTATTTCCTTTTTTCTTCGAATGCTGCAATATGTTTAAGAGTTCCGTTTTAAATAAACTTCAAGTAGGGTACGTACCATACACGCGATACAAGCAACCTTTAGTAGGCACCAACGAGTTACGAATATGAAGGAAACGAAAAGAGAGTGAAAACAAGTTGAAGACGTCGTGCGATTGGCCAAAATAACCGACGCATGCGCTAAAGGTACAAAAATTTTCCTTAGTACACATCCCAGTTGAGTTCTGAACAATTTGATTGAACGACGCATTTGGTATTTGACATCCGTATTCAAACATTAGGTAGAAAAGGAAATTAAGTTGCCGCGTCACCGACACGGGAAAACATGTCATCCATGGTCAAAAAAGTTTATTTACGGTTTCATATTCAACTTGTTAAATTTTCAATTACAAATATGAAACAATGCGGGATTATAACGTTATTTCATCTATATGCGATTTCCATGCCAGCATGGGAATTTCCAGCTTATCAATAAATTCAAAACACCATACACTGCTAAAACATGCTGCTCTTCTACAGATGAAACATCATTTTAATAGTTCTACTGTTTTTAATTCATAACCAATCATTCAATTTAATCCTTCATTCAATAGTCGTGACAAAATCCTTTCAACACTGATAATTAACATTTTTAACAATACGAATATAGAAAAACAGTAAAATATTTTTTACATATTCTTTTCATTACCAGAAATAAAACAAAAAGAATAAATCTACCTTGTTTAAACAACGTTCGCTGAATTGAGCTACAAACTCATTGCAACTCATCGGTATAACACAACTTACAAGTTCCACAATTTGAGGAGTTTAAAAATAAAGGTTTTTTTTTTCCTTTTTTCTTTTCTTTTATTACTCTCGTGAGGTCGATTCACGTTTATCTAAGCAACTTTACCATCGGCTAATGAACCGATTAATTTCAAACGATCTATACAAAAAAAAAATTATACAAACAGAGCAGTCAAATTAAGAAGACTGCTCTTAAGTGCTTTTGTGCAGGAAGACATTTTCAAGTGTTAAATTATTGAACCGACAGAATTTAAACTTTTAAAGGCGATAATTTGTTTCATATTGCTAGTTTTTAACGTAAAACATTTTTCATTTTATATTGTTATTGTTGTTATTATTAATTACTTCGTAAACAGTTGTTAAGAGAAGTGATATGTTATTACATTATTTTGAATAAAATTTATTTTTATCTCATTGCTTTATTTATTGGAACAAATTTTCATTACTATTATACCGTATATCAGGTAAAAACTATTCATGTTATTATTCAATCGCTTTGGCAGAATGAGTTTTGTAATAGCAGGCACATGTGACGTCAAAATCTCTTTAATAGTCCTGCATTTCAAAAAATGATGCGAAATTTTAAGTCTTTGAAACAATAATCTGATCATTTTAAAGCTGGTCCATTATAGTATTCTAAAATAGTTTTTAAAGCAGTAAAAAATTTACTTAAAATACCTAATTTACCAGTTATTTCCTACAAAAAAATAAAATAAACCGTTAAAAAAAATAAAAAAAATTATAAAAAATAAAAAAAAACCAATCTATTAACTTCAAAATGACGTAATAGTTAAATTTTTAGATATGTAAAATGAGCCGCGAGTGGTATATGGCAGTAGATCGATATGGAAGTAATAAGAAATGAAAAACTTTGTTGTTGTTGTTTTTTTTTTTGGCATTAATTTCATAGTAAATTAAGCTAACAAATACCTTTCTGTCTACGTTTGAAACTATTAAAAATCAACTAATTCGAAGTTGGAATAAAAGTGATCAAAATTTAAAAATTTGAACACTTTTTTGAATCAGAAAACTCGCACATCACAAAACGTGAAGAAAATAAAAAATCACTACACATCCTACCAGTTATCTGATTACAGTTTGTTTCGTTTCAATAAGTTTCGTTATTTTGTAGCATCACAAAATATATAATTATTTACACTTTGCTATTGTTCCCGCCTCTCGATACCCACCGAACAAATCTGCACATCGCAAAACACACTCGATGCAACCGACCACAACCCTCGATCTATTCATCCCGTACACGAACATACTACTGAGACTTATGTCAGTTACCGCTTGAGCACTGAGTGGGTCGACTAGAATTAAATGATGCAATAAACATTGCCTGTTTCATACAGCCTTGGGTGCACCGGGCAATTGAGGCTTTTGCATTAAGGGAGGTTTCGTCGATGTCGATTTCGATTCTACAGACGGAGTTTCAAACCGCCTAGCCAGAGCTGCGACAACCGAAGGAGTACTTTTTAATCCGGTCGGAACGCTAGGAAGAGGTCTATCTATTATCGCGTGTCTCGGAAAAGATTGATTTTTTGACGTGGGGTTATTAATTGTAGCATATATCTGGCTTTTAGCTTCTTCCTGGTTATTGTTCCGACCGTTTGAGTGATTCTGGCAGTCGTCGTAAATTTCATTGTAAATGGGTTGCTCATAAACGATGCTCGTCGACGGCGTCTTTGGCGGCGGGGGTCTCGGAGGAGGATTGGCAGGTCTCAAACTGGGTCCGCTCAGTCTTTTTCTTCGAGTGGACGACTGAGTACTCGACGCTCTCGATTGAATACTAGATGATCTGGACACGGGGTTTCGACTCGTGTCGGGACTCCACGATGGACCGTATTCCGACCCGCATTTGCCATTCGGCAATGGCGGAGCG
The DNA here is from genome assembly GCA_034683725.1 of Strigamia crassipes. Taxonomy (NCBI): domain Eukaryota; kingdom Metazoa; phylum Arthropoda; class Chilopoda; order Geophilomorpha; family Linotaeniidae; genus Strigamia; species Strigamia crassipes. The sequence continues at coordinate 106,406 of JAQFXT010000011.1, read as the reverse complement.
GGTCGAATCGGAACGATCCTATTACTGCTAGTCAAGTCTTGTTGTAATATCGGTTGCGAGATCTCCAAGTTGCGTAAACTGTTCCGATCCAAATTAAGCTTAGCCGCCTTGATGCTGTGTTTGTGAACTAGCGTTCCTTGGTTTGAAGGCTGTCTCGGTAATGTGGTAACTGGACTGGTTGGGATAGAATTATGATTTTTGACTAGCGCATTCGCAGGTAGCAGATCCGGTTGCATCGGAGTGGATATATCAACACTTCGCAAACTATTACGATCAACGGTAAATTTCTCTTTTCGAGTCTTCTTTCGTTGAGCTGCCTCCTTTGCCCTTGATCTAAATAAACATTCAAATACATAAATGAGCTATCGCTACAAAAAAATTAATATTGTATCAGTATTTTTACTTAATAGCCTGTTCTCTCGTCTTTTGAATCCACCATTTCTGGAAAAAATGTCTATAATAGTAACCAGCACAACTTGCAGCAGTCACAACTGGCAATATTCCCAAAAAAAATATGTATAGGACGGTGGCTAGATAATTTTTTTCTGAAAGTACAATGTGGTTTCAATCTGAACGCTTCATTTATCATACGAGTCAAAATACCGTGAGGATCAGCAGCTGGGCCACTATCTTCACTGCCTCCAGAGCCTTCGACATTACAAAACGGCGGCGCATACCCCACCTTACAATGGCAATTTCCTCTACTGTTACACGCCTATTCGGTCAATTGACATCAAATTTTAATTTTTTTCGGCAAATATAAATTACGAACAAACCTACCCCATTTCCGTGACAGTCGTAAGGACATTTTATTGTTCTTAGAGAGTCCACAGGCATGCAACGCTGACTAACACAAACCTGAAATGCAAAATTATTCATTACAAATAATGATTAAAAAAATAGAAGAAAAAAAAAAAAAATCTTACTTTGTTTACTCCACAACGTGCACCATCTGGCGCCAACCCTGGATCAATGCTATTCAGACCTAAATCAACAATAGCCGAGCGACAAGCAAGAATTTTTCCACCTGTTGTAATAAACGAACGGGACTGAATTGCGACGGATTCCATTCCAAATTCCAATCGTTCATTCAAGTGAGTGCAATGAAGCATACCACACAGAATATCGCTGCAATATAAAATCAATGTAAAAAAAAAAAAGCAATTACCAAAATAGAAAGAAGATAAAAAAAACGTATTAAAGCCTACTCTCTATCACATGGTTTGTATGTTTGATTCAGGCGTAGATATCCGCAATTACCACTCGCTGACCCCCTTTTGTTCTGGTCGAAACAACGAGAATCAGACATCTGGCCAGTCGGGCCCCATAATAACTTGCATTGATCGCTATGAGAGCGACAATCTCCACGGTAACAGTACGTTCGCTCGGAATTGCAGCTTGTACCATCTTGCTTAAAAACGTCGTTAGGACAAAATTCGTTTTTCCCATCACAGTATTCGGGTAAATCACATTCGCCGCTAGACTGGCGGCAGAGAGTAGCGGCAGTTTTAAACTACAATTTTTAAGAAAATCAATCAAAATAATCAAAATTGTGTAATTTTTAAGAAAATAAATCAATCAAAATAATCAAAATTGCGTTATCAGTTTCTCTAAATTTACTTGACACGTCGAGATGTCGCAACATTCCCCCGTCGCGCAGGTGGCATTGGCAAACAACGTGCACGATGATGCGTTACAACAAGGATTGTGGCAAAACTGAAAATTAACGGTCCACAGATCATTTCTCAATATAAAACCTAAATAATCTCATCTCATCTCATCTCACATTACGCAATCCACAGTCACAGTCTTCGCCATTCTCCACGAACCCATTTCCGCAGACGGGTCCCAGAATCCTCGATGGTTGGTTTCGCAAGCAATAATCCATACCATGATCAAAAGCAGTGTGTAAATATTTTATGGAGCATTCTGACCAATGAGTTGGACTGTTTGAACTGTCCAAAAAACATTTAAAAATTTTCCCAATCAAAATATTTTCTCGAAAATACAAGAAATTATTAACCTAGATGATGGAGCCATTATACACCGCTCGTCCGGACACGAGCATTCATCATTGTCGTGTTCCATGCCGAAATTATGTCCTAATTCGTGAGCAACTGTTGTTGCAACTAACGCAACGACTGGGCTGTGATCCTTACGAAACAAACAAATAAAAACGCAGTTACTTCGGCTGACCTGCGCACGATTTAATTTTTATTACCATATTCACTCCTCCAGAATATTCGTAAGTACAGATGGGACCTTTAAGCGCCTTTCCGACAACTCCACCTTCGAACGTGATTCCGCTAATTACGTAACCGTGAGTCAAAAAACAATTAAAAGATAAAAAATTCTGCGAATTCATACGTGATGAGCTGGGCATTATCGTTAGGAATTTCAGATACCAGCCGCTCCCTTCGGTAATGAAGGAAATTAGTCAATGTCGTGTCACCATCTTTAGCAAGAGTTATTTGATCAAACTCTGACCACACTTCTACGCCAACCAGAGCGATGAAAATATTAAGCGGACTGTAAAGCTGATGAATAGGAAAATATAACGTGGTTACATTAATTTTTTTATATTTTTTTATATTTCAATGTAGTTAACTTACTGCATTAACAATATTTGCTATTTCTTTGTTCCGTGCTATCACAGCATCTTTGTTTTCTTTCATTTCTTTGAACTATTTGTTTGTGTAGAAATAATAAGATTCAGTTTTTTTGTTTTTGCTAAAGTTTAAATTAATTTCATTTCATTTCATTCACCTCCTTATAATCATTGACGAGAACCAGCTCGACATATCGTGATCCCTTGTTACTATTATAAGGACCTCGAATTCCAAGATTACGCCGAAACTAAAATACATAATCAAAGAAAACAAGAGAAAAAAAAAATCTATTAACATTTTTAATTTGTTAAACGTTGAACATTCACCGCTAAGCAAACTTTTTTTTTTCTCCTTCTAATTTACTGAAAAAATAATCAATAGTAAACTATTAAGTTTCTTTTCTGGACAGACTAAACCGTTTCTATTATACTTTACATTTACTTAGTCTGAAGACAAATTTTTCAAACTATTTCGTCATTTCTGGCATTTTGTACTATCAGAATAGTAAAAAAAAAAAAAAAAAAATCATTCCGTCATATCTACGGTACCGTACGTCTAAGATTGAATCGATTAATCATTTGGTGTATATTGCCTATTTAGACGTTATCATTCGTTAAAATTTTTAAAGTTTTCAAAAAAAAAAAATACCACATTTTGACTAGGAAATAATTAAAACTTTGTCGTAAAACTTACCCCGCTATCTGCGGCATCCCAACTTTTGGGATTTTGACTTTGAAAGCATATAATTTACGCCCACATGCCGCTTTAAGTGAATTCATGTGAATTTAGCATAATGAAGCGAAGGTAACGCTTCAGATTGTAGCGACGCTTTTTTTTTAAGTTAAAACTTCTTCCGTATGAATTGCTATAAAAAATGTCTTATTTACCTCACACCCACCCTTTTCCACACTTTATCCCTTGTATAACTGTATTTGCCAATTAAATGTTTTCACCTAAAAAAATATCAGAATTTTTTACTTTCCTGCCTTAATCGTGCCTTTGCAGTAAACAGGTCAAAAAGGCAGTGAATAGTTTTTTACTGTATGAAATAAAAGGAAAAGTGTAAAAAAAAAACTAAAAAAAAACAATGCCCACTTTTTTTTCCTGAAAAAAAGTTGATGTACTGTACAAAAAATACAGGAAGTGCAGAATCCAGTGTTTTTTTTTTTTTTTAGGATAAACAAAATCAGGGGATAATGGGGGGGGAACTAATATATACCTCCTGTCAGTTATTCGTAGATAGCGGGGTAATACGGACACGGTACATTTTAAACCGCTTTTATCCGAAAATAAATCACAGTACTTATTTACTTCTGTTGTAATTGATAAACCGCCATAAATCGTAATCAGATTACATTTGTATCGTAAGTGATACTGATTAAATTACTGACTTTTTAATCTTTTCACGCAGTACTTTAACCCTTCATAAAACGCCACAAATCAAAACGAGACATTATGAATGACCATAAAGTCCCATTTCAAATTAGCAACCACCAAAAGTGATTAATCTACAACGTTGTTAGATAAAAAAAAATAAAGAATAAAAAATAAAAAAAACTTGCGAGCCTATTAAAAATATTCAATACACACCCTCCTTTGACGAGTAGTAAAACTGTCTGTTGGGGTCGAAGATCCTTTAAACCCTACAACACGAAAGTAAAAAAAAATAAGTGCTTATATCAGTTGCGAGCAGGGTGGCTCGAGCTCATCTTGAAATGAATTATGGAAGAAAAGATCACAGCGCGCACTTGACATTAATTAAAGCAGCGCGCACGAGACCAACTTCTGCTACTAACAAGCGAGCACTGCACTGCTTAGCGGCTTAACCATTAAAAAATGCGTGCAAAATACTCGTACGGTATATAAACATATTATTAGCTCAGTCGAATGACATTTTATCTATTCTCTTTTAATCGCACTAAACCAAAAGCAACAAATTACGCTAATTAGAGTAATTAGCTTTACGAAATAAAGCTAATTTCATTTTACTAATTACAGACTAATACAACTAGACAAACATTTACATAACGTAACAACTACGAGCGCTTGCTTCTTCACGTGGTATAGCAGCAATTTACAAGTTGACCAAAAGTCACATTTGTTAACTCATCATTTTCATTTCCAAGTATAATTTGCCACTCACCACAGCTGAAGTTTCGGGGTTTCATATCCGATTCCCTATAAACATAGTGGAGGTTGTCCGTTGAGTTGGCTATTCTTTCAATAAAATGCATTTCCACTCCATCAAAAATAATTCCACTAATAAAGTTTGGAGGAAGCACAAAAAAAAAAAAAAGTAATAATAATTCAACATTAGAAAACTTATCCCACGGCGCGCTTTTTCTGATTGCCATTACACTTTCATTTTTTCACATAAAAACGACAAATACAGGCGAAATTAGGAGAACATAAATCTATGATTAAACCATAAATATGCATTAAAAAGGACGACTTTAAAACATTAAAGTTGTTCCGGTTAAAATTAGAAATTCTTAACTTAAATCAATATATGCTCGATGTGCAATGGGCAAAAATTCGTAAACAATACGAAACTCGATTAAATCATTACAAATATGAATAGAGAAAGCAATCATAACATTGACTGAACTCTCACCTGAGGCCATTGCACGTGCTCACAGCAGCCCAAGAAGCGTGTGTATTTTCAATTTTGCCATGGTAATAACAGTGGCTGGAATTCTAATAGAAAATAATTTCCAATATTTTTAAAAATTCAAAAATATTCCAAAATAAAATAAAAATAAAAAAAAAATATTTTTTTGGAGCAAATAAAAAAAACCAGTGAACCCTAATTCCAACACTTTCTAGCACTTTTCCGGGTGTCAGTTAATAGATTACCTTTTCATAAGGTTTGTGAATCACAGGTTTTCCTTTGTGCTGATGTTTTTCCACAAAATAGCTCGGAAATAAATCTCTGAAAAATAAAATAAAAATAAAAATGCAATTTCAACGTGTAATTATGTACAAAATCAATCGAATCACGCCAAAATTAAAGCGATAGCTTCGCTACTATATTAAAAAAAAAAAACCCAAATATCTCGTTTGATCGCGCGACTAATGTCTAAAAATAATGTATAATCTCACCTCGTTAAACAGCTGGGAATAAAATAAAAAAAAATAAAGAGAAATGCAAATCTCAGCTTTAAACAGCTCGACATGAATTCAATTCATCGGCAAAGGACTTGAGGCTTATCGACTTTAATATGTTCTGCCTGACACGAAGCTTAGCAAAAGGTTTCCAAATAGATCTCTCTATCTAGAAACACGTCTGCAAATTGCAGAACACGTACACCACTTGTCAAACTTGTGTTCATTGCTCCGCGAGATGATGACGACACTCACCAAAAACTTGCGACGGAAAATTGCTTTTTTACTATGTTAATGTGCGTACACGACCCTGTAATTTTGGTCATTTTTATTTTTTAATTTCTACCCAAACCGACAATTTCATATTAAATTTCTCGACGATGCAAACACTTTATCATTAAAATGTCTAATTAAAATGTCTCGTGCAACTTACAAATATTTTTTTTATTTTACCGTATTTAAAAAAAAAAAAAAAAAAACATCTGCCAGTAATTGCAGCTTATTTTAACGTCAAAAAATATAAAAATAAAAATATATATATATTTTCGAGCAACTCGACTTGATAAATCTTCTTTGTCCAATTTGTTGATCTTTTTTCAAAAAAATTTTTTTTTTTTTACTGATAAGTACTGTAGCCACAACAGTCCTTGAAACTCAACCGAGAATAAAACATCCTTTAATGAGACGAATTAAGTTGCCGGTGGAGTTAGAAGAAGAAGAGAAGAAGGAGACGGATGGGGCGGATAAAACGAGGCTGTTTAACTCAACTGCTTTTATATGCCAAGGTCATATACTCGCATTAAAATAAACATAAAGCAGATTAATGGAAACATTTTTACAAACACCGATCAATTTCTTACCTATTTTGATGTAAATCTAATAAAAAAGTTTTGCCAAAAGCATCAAATCCTAATTTCACTCGGTCTAAGTGGCCGCCCTGCAAAAAACAAAAGGATTTATTAACAAATCGTATTGTGACCTCAAAATATCGCGCTCGCGAATGCCTGATGGCGGAGGATTCATTTTCCATTTGCGATTACAACCAACATAAATTTCAACTAATTGCCATTGACGCCTCTTTGCCGGCTATTAATTGAACGTTTCTCTAATTTATAATCCAGTTTGCTTACTACATCATAAAGGAGAAGAGAGCAGTGGAGAGCGGACGTGTTTTACAAAAATCTCCTTTCAACCATTCGTCTAAAACCTTTTATTCACGCACGACTACTTACGCGTCTATTTAAAACGTATACATTTTCCTTAAACACCGTAACAAACATGGTGCTGGAATCTGTACGGAGGATTTTTTGAAGGATTTTTTTATTACTATTATTATTATTAGAAACATTTTTCAAGTTCCATATCTTAGAAAGTTGATGGATGAATTCAAACAAAATTCCACATCAACCTACATAAAATTTATAATAATACTAATAATAAATATATAAAACAGGACGATTACACAATCGTATAATTTGTATGTAGATTCGGCCTTCGTCTTAAAAGTCTAATTAAAGCAAATTGAACAACAACAAAAAAAAAATCTGTTTATCAATTGCCACGCAAGTTTGTTTTGCACGTATTGATGCGTGTATTGTTTCCCCACTTGGATTTACTGTCAAAAGAAAAGCTGTTTATATTCGGTGAAGTCGCTATGTCAAAAAAATTTATTGCTCGTTTGATTAGAAAATCAATATGGCGCCCAAAAATGATCACTCGCTTCGACACTCAAAATAGTCAAAATGAATAAAATAAACGCATAATTCCGTTCAATTATATTGGAATTAGATTTGTGTAGTAATCACTTAATCGAATATCTTTGAAGATTAATAAATGCGGCAATCTGCAATTTGAATCAGCAGGAAACCTCTCCGCTCGCAGAAATCAGAAAACAATATCAATCGCGCGTGCGTACTAGAGAAATTCCGACACTTCGGAATACCTCACCAACCAACGAGCGGTTTGACCAAGTAGATGTTAACATAATCCAAACAAATATCTAGCAGTTTAAATTTTAGATGTGCCAATCACTCAATCGATATCGAACGAAACTTTGCAATCGACAGATTACGATATATAATTTATTTAACGGGCACAATGAGAAATCACACTGGCACGAGCAGCTAAAAATCATCAGACCATAAAAATATATATGAAAAACATTCGTTCAAATTTGCCCATAAATCAACACGATCCGTTTGCTGCGTCGGGCTCGCTAATAAAATTTTAAATATTCATTATCTTTCCTGTTTTGACTGTTATGTCTGAGCCAATTGCCTTTTATCTTACGTATTCGCCGAGGTCAGTAAAGGTCCAACAAACATCTTAATTAAAATCTGAAATGTTAGAATCTCTCTTCGCAACGTGGCTTTACCGAAACATTACCGGACAACAAACGCGATTTACAGCTTCTTATATTTACAATACGAGGTCACTTTAGACTTTTCTTTTTTTCTTTTTTAAAACAGGAAACACTTCAGACGAGCCTCAATAATCCCCTCGTGCCTAATAAAACAAACCCTAACCCAGTAAAAATCACATTACCTGAGTTAATGTAAAGACATCCCTCTTAGACCGACCATGGAGCATATAAGGTTGCGTCAACTGATATCGTCGAAATTCAGAGGCATGTTGAAAATCTAAAAAATAAAATTCATAAACTTTATAAAAACGTAAAAATTACCCCAAAAAAAATTTTTTTTAATGTCAAAAATCGATAAAATATGATTAATTTCGATTTTTCTTTTCTAACGTGAAACAATCCAAACCAAAAGTAAATATTTACAGCAAATTGTTTACGCGGTGAATTCAACAGTTTGAAAATGAGTTAAATCCACGATTACTGGACACGAGGAAGCCACACCTCACTACCACATCCCTCGCACACATGTCTCGTGGTCATAACATGTGGTATGCATCAGCGGTGATTTTGCATTTTCCATTTCCTGAAAAATGAGTTTCAGTTGTTCGCAGCTTGGATTATTCTCGGCACATTTTTTCCCTCCGAAAATATGCAGACATTTGCGAACAATTAAATTAACTTTTCCTATATCAAATAACCACTCAGCCGTAAAAAGTAAACTAAACTATCAATAGATTCGCCACAAGAGACTTTCAAGTTTAGCACCTTGCAAGTTTCCTCTCGAGTCAAGTACCCAGCGTCTCATTAAAGGCCGTTACTAGCATCTGGCCTCTTTTGGTGCAATATAAGTCAAGCCAAGAAGAAAAATAAGTGAAGTCACATCTCTCCGCTTGATTAGAAATTTCAACAAAATGCTCTTGTTTCTGCCACAGACAGATCTATAGAAGGGCTAATTGGGCTCGGGCACAAGGCCCCGGTCATCACACAGCCCCCAGACAGTCAGTCACATATAACCCAAACGTTTAGATTTATCCGTAATAAATAACGATTAGATATGAAATAATACATTTCGAGGAAACAAAATAATATTTTATGTCGAGGGCAATTCGGGGCCTCTGGTTTCTGCAAATAATGTCCTCTCAGACAAAGAAAATTATGCATTTCTTCTGCATTTTATTAAAACATTTCTTTTTTTCCTCGTGTGAAATGTTTATTACATGGTGTCGAATGAAAGGAAGGAAAAAAAAAAAAACAAGTTCACCTCTGCGATGGTCAACTAAATTTAAAAAAAAAAAAAAAAAAAAAAAAAAAATTTTAAGGAAAAAAATTATATCCTTGCACTCATCCTTCAAGGCTGAGTCACGAGTGTTTAAGATGAATGACTCATGAATGAAGAGCTAGCTTTACTACAGGTGAATTATCTGCGACTTGAAAAAAGATAATTACAAAATTACACCAAATGTCATACACCCCGTTTTATAACTTTTCTTCCGTAGAATAATTAAACATTTAAAAAAATAATAAAATAAAAACAAAGTTGCAGCAACCAAAACATTTGAATTTTCTGTATAGTAAATAAAAAGAAAAATGTGTTTTATGTTTTCGCGAGTAAATCGACATAAACCGTTAGTTTCTGCCGTGTTAGTGAATTAGTAATTTTTTTTACATCGGTGTATTAATAAAACGTACTAACAAAAAGGCATAAATTGGGAGAGAAAATCGAAATAAGCTGTGACAAGAGTAAATACGGGCCAAGGTCTGCCGAGGTTTACCTTGGCTGAGACAACAATTTCTAGCGTAAAAATATTCCGATTCAATGCCGCGGTGTACACATCCAATCTCTAGTGTGTGTGAATGGAGAATGGTCTGATTAATCGATGCAAACGACAATTATCTCACCTTGGTTACTCGAACTGGAACTTGCAGTTAATAATAACAATAGCACCAAACAAATTTCCGTAGCTTGTCTCAAACGCACTGATGCTGCCATTTTTCCTCCCAAGTGGCCGATTTTCAAACTCTTTTCAACGTCATTTCCGCCATATGATGAAGGTTTGGGAATGAAAGCGAGAAACTGATGTACGATGCAAATTTTCTAACGTTATTCAGAAAAACTGTATGATCGCGTAACTCATCTTCGTGGGTGACGCAGCTCGGCGGTACTTGCTTCGTATCCAACTCTTGCGAACTCATCCTATCCCTACGCCTGCTGCTGCGCTTATAAAATTAAATGAACTCGCCCGAATGCGAATCTCGCGTGAATAACGTGAATCAACGGAGTTTGTGTAAACATTGAAGAAAATAATTTAATAAATTACTCACGTAAGACGCGTATCCAGAAATTTTTCAAGGGGTAGCTGAAATTTTTTGCCCAATTTTGTCTTTAATAACGTGCTAACCAAAATTTAGCGGGGAGCTTATTGCAGTAATATCTAATGGATTTAAGCCTAAAAAAAAAACAGCCAAAAAGAAGTTGTCATGGATACCGATCCAACAAACTTGAGTTTTGTTATTTTTGGTCCGATGAAATGCTGAGCGAAACATAATTAATATAAAAAAAAATTTTAAAAAATGTTGCATTTTTTTCTGAGTAGAGTAGCTACCACCTGACTGATGTTTATTACAAATGTTTTGTTTCGATACAGATATGTTTTTGGTAGAAACATGTTTTATTTCTTCATAAATAAACTTAACTAAAATTGATTATATCACATTTTATTGCAAAAAGCCTAAAAATTAATAGCCGCTATGGAAGATACAATGCAAAAAATCTAGCGATTTTGGAACCGTTTAAAAGTCTTTATAAACTGTAGAAAAAGGAAATTTTATTACACGTGATTTCTTCAAAAAAGCGATTTTCTCTAAAGCCTGAGAGGCGGGAGTACAGAAATTACGTTTGTGAGAAAACACTGATCAATTGCATTGTAGGACATGAATATGATACATAGTTCGAAATAATCACAAATGTAAAACATGAACCAAACAAATGTGGCTAACACTATGTAGACAATCAAAATAGCAAAATAACAAAATAGCATTTTAAATTAAATATTTTCTTTTAGGTTTTTAAATAATCAAAACAATAAACTTAATAAATATCAAAGTACCGATTGTTTTATTTTAAAAAATAACATTCAAATACATAATTTCTTTTAAAAATTGTACGTACAAAGTAAGTTTGGTTTTTCAAGTAACTGTTAAAAAATAATGCCAAGAGTACACGTGGACATAACCTTTGAAATGCAAATATAATAAATTCACTTGTTTGACTTAACAGTCAAGTATAAAACAATAAATAATTCGCTAATCGTCTATCCTACTTGCTTCGTAAGTGCAAGTCACTTGTGGTGTCATTATAAATTTAACTAATACAAATAGAAAATGAAATTTTTCATTCGTTTAAAGCAGAATGTACGCCATCACAAGTGGTTTGCTTAAAAAAGTTATCACGAAGTTTTTGTCCCTCATTTAACAAGCGTGATCGCATATTAAAAAATATTTTTGTTGTTTTAAATAAACAAATAATAATAATAATAATAATAATAATAATAATAATAATAATAATAATAATAATAATAATCGTCTAGTTGTTTTTAGCAGCTATCAAAATGTATTCAAAAATCTAACATTACATGATGGAATGCGAGAAAATAAAAATAATAAAGTTGAAATGTGACGATAATCTCATTGCACATGTTTCTCAGAAATATACATCACAGTGAAATGGACTTTTCAGTAAAATAATCCGGTGCAAGTTGGCACTTGTATAAACTCTTATTAACCAAATGATACTGAAAATAATAAAATTAAATAAAATTAAATACAAAGAGAAAGAAAATAGATTTTTTTTTTTTTAAATTAATACTCCTTGGCTAATTTTACAGTCCGCCTCTATTTGCAGTCCGCTAGTAGGGAAAGTATTAAAACCAGCACATTTTCCTTGTAAACGACTGGAAAATGAAAACAAGCCCTCCTAAGGAAACGGCAGTGAGATCGGTCGAAAAGGAAAATGAACGTAAAAATACGAGGTTTAGCTTTTTCCATTAATTCCATTTATAACGAACTCCCGACAGACTGAACAAAAGCCAAGCGAAAACACGACAGATTGAGATCGCTCACATCGTTCTCACACGGTACAATAGTTTTGCTTATCTTCATTACGACGACTTTTACTGGAGAAGCAGAGACACCCACTGTTGTTGCGATGGCGTTTGAGCATCTTGAGTGGCTTTTCCTCCCGCTCGCGGTCCATCATGCATCTCTCGTAGTAATCATATTCCTTCAGGTACCTAGCGATCGAACAAATCAGTTATAAAATAACAATAAAACGTTTCGTTCTATCCAAACTACCAAATGGGTGGCCAGCGGTGCCGATTAAGGTAAGCCTGATTCTCAGGATGCAGATTTCGTAACAGCTTGGGCGTCTTTTTGCAAATTTCATTATAATTGATGGCGATGTGGTTCATGCACCAGTCAGCTAACTGATCAGCATTGTGCATCTAAAGCGACGTACGTGTAATATTAACCACTTTTTTTAAAGTTTATGTTTATTATATAAGTGCGTACTTGGCAAGCTTCGAGAAGATGAATTGTGGTTTCGGTGATATCACCGCCCGTTACAATAATCTTGGTCAATTCAAAAAGAATTTGCTTTTCCAGAAGTGAAATCAATCTAGGTAAACAAAGACGATTGGCTAGACCAAGAACCTCAATGCAATCGCCAAGGGAGACTTGTGGGCAATTATCGGTGTATAGATAGATAAGCAACTTGTAGAATACTTCCATGCGAACACCGGGAAACTGGACCTAAACACACAAACGTATAAAATTTAATCAGTTTTTTTTTTACTCCTATTCGGACTATCACCTTTTTCGCCATGCTTTCTCTGAAGTCTCCACTGAACATGGCGTACATCACATCGCATCTGCACATGAGCATCGGTCGGTGAGTGGATCGGGTTCCATCATCCAACTGGAACAGCACATCTGTTTACAAAACATTCATTGCGCTTTAGGTAACTGCTCTAAGCCTCGCACCCCCTTTGAACTCTTAACAAAACTCCCCCCATTTTACACTTCCTTCGGTTTAATTCAACATCCCGGAAAGTCCTTGGTAAATAAAAAATTGACAGTTGAAAAAATAGTAATGATAATAATAAAATAATAAAATAAAACATCAAACCAATACGCAGCGTGGTCGCACATACGAATCAAACATTAATAAAAGTGAAAATGGCAGAAATCGACTCGAATCTTAGCGTTTAAATCGAAATCCATTTACCGGAGAAAAGACCACCGTCGAGACACAAGCTTTTCAAATTCTGCGTCAAATTCCGCTTGTATTGTTGCTGCAGCTCAACGTTCAGAAATTCCTCTCGATTGAGAATGTTGGTAATGAATATTAGCAGTTCGCTTAATTCCATTAGCTGAGCAGCGTGGTGCACATCCTTAAAAAGAAAAATCACATTAATAATTTTAAAACCAAATTTATCAATTTAACGTATAATCACATCTAAGTTGCAAGACCGCACTTCCAGTATTCCAGTGTACAAGAAACGAAGACAAAGCTGCATTGCCGACGTACTTATAGTACGACTCATAGTGATCACAGTTTGCATGCTTGAAATCACTCTACCTTTTGCATCCAAACTTTCGCACTAAACATCAAAAGTTATTTCAATCTTACTAAATTATTGAATTAAAATCAACACTTACCTGTTGAAGATGGATGGCTAAGTAAGCGGGATGACCGAGTTCCTTGTAAACACCGAGCTTTTCAGCATGTGGAGCGCAAGGCAGGCATGTAGAACGTGATCGCCCTGTCACGGGTTGTTCCCATGTTTTTCCAGTACTAGAATCCTCCAATAGAAGATTCTCAGTATCTGGATTAAAATTTCCTAAAGATGAATCACCAAACGTGCTCGTGCTCATCTTAAAAACAATTTTTAAATAAAAAATATTTTTTATTCGCTCAACGTTGTATTTAATTTACCATGCTGGAATCGCTCGAACTCCGCGTCATATTTAAGTCAGCTGACAGATCCATAGTCAGTAGTTTCCTCATAACGGGAGACGCAGCAGAAAGCAGAAACTTGTGAGCTGGAAATCCAACACTTCCGAGCGTAAAAATCACATCGGTGTGACACTGTGTTTGCAATAGATTGTAAAGATCTTCATCGAACATGCTATTGGGAACTGCAATATCTGGCGAAGGAGGTTTAGGTGGACAAAAAGGATGCTTTAAAAAGAAATTCAAAAGAAAAATCAATAAATAAACAATAAATTGTAAAACGTGTACTGTATATATTTACTTGAACTAGAGGACGTTGAACTTTTTTCAAATTAGCCATCCAGAAACGTTGCTTCCGTCTGTCTATTAACGCCGCTCGGATGACGTTTTCAAATACTTCGTGAACACCGTAAGTCGTTAAGACACTTGTTTCGTAATAAGGGGCCCCGATTTCCCGAGCAACGGCTCGTCCTTGGTCCGGCGTGAGTATATCGCACTCTCGGATTTGCCTGCGAACTTTTCTATTGACCAACTCGATACATTTTGACAAGTAAAGCGCAATTACCTTACGAACGGACTTCTATCCTTGCAATAACTAATGAACTTCTCATCCATGTACATGTAACGAAGGTCATTTTTGCATCCGACTAGAATTATCGGTGTATGTGGACAAAACTTTCGAATTTCCGGATACCACATAACCTTGCAGTTGCGCAATGAAACTGGATTTGCGAGTGAAAAGCACAAAACCACCACATCAGACCTTAAAATAAAAATAAAAACAACAGTTTCAAACCTCTTCAACCGTAAAATAAACCGTAACGGAGCATAGTTTACCTGCCATATGCAAATCGTCTGTCTTTATCATGATCTCCGAACGTATCCCACAAACGCAGCGATACATCAACGCCATCCACGATCTCCCGTGACCGCTCCAGCACCTGCACAATAAATTACACGCAGTTAAGACATAAGTGTTTACATTGGTAAATGGTTATTTTTGGAGAAAGTTGCGAAACTCTATACGATCGAAACATTTGCACGGTCTTACAAACCAGCAACATACCTCCTTGTATATCCGATACTGATCTATAGCCCAGACAGTGGGAATATGGGTGTTGATTAACTGCCCTAAAGACACCTGAGTATTGCATGCTCGCGCACATATAAGTCGTGTCTTGCCGACTGCCGTGTCTCCCACCACCACGCATTTAACTAACTCCTGGTGAGGCTGTTCGTTATCCATGCTCATCCATCATTTGGCGACGACCGAAACTAGCGACAACTGCAAACGATAAAAATACAAAAGAGAAAAAAAAATTATTACACTTTTCACAGTTACCATAAAAGGATCCACACTACGTCCTTTCTCTCGCAACAACCTTGGTTGCAATGGCATTTGCCCGTTTCCAAGACAGTTGAAGGCTATTATACCAAAAACCTACCACGTCCACTACGCCATAAGCAATAAATCATCACTAAAATATCCAACCATTTCTACTGAATTCTCAAATACATTTAAGCCAGTTAAACTCAAAGAAATTACCTCGATTTAGCAATAAAATTCCTTATCTTTTGCGAATTTGCTGTTTCAAAGACCGAGCAAACAACAATTTCTACCTTACCATCCCAATAAACAAATGTTCTCAAGTTCGTTTCTTATCATTATCACTAAACCAATTGTGAATCATCAAAAAAAAATCATAAATCGCAATTTCTTACGAAGGTTTCGAACCAATTTTATTGCAGCCTTGACTCGAAATTATAAAAATAAGAAATCCATGACACATTCCCAAAACACTATTCTTTCTTTCATAAACCTTCAATTTCAACCTCCACTGACAGTATCAGTTCATGGAACTCGACCGTATACTCATACCTATTTATATATCTTAGAAAAAAGAAGAAATGTAACGAGTCTATACTTTTCTTTTTAAACTGCGATAAACACCAACTGACGGCAAGGCCAAACATAACACGAATTTTTTTGGCAATAAAATAAACTTTACTTTAATATCTTTCATAACATTGCGATTTTTCGAACAATTTTATCCTAGCCAAAAAAAAAAAAAAAAAAAAAAAAAAAAAAAAAAAAAAAAAAAATTGTTTGAACTTGACATCCATTTCTACCAGTCCTGAATGAGTGATAGAGTGAATGTCAACACAAATTGCCAATATACAAAAGTGTACAGATCCTGTTTCATTTTTTAGTACTTGGCTGTTATAAACTGGTGATAAATTACGTTTCATGTTGCCACGTTATTAATTATTTTAAATTAGATTATAATGTGGCTGGTCGAAATCTGAGCAATCAATTTCAACATTTTCAGTGTTTAATGCAATTACATAAAACTCCCTCTTGTTCTGTCCTTCAACATCAAATTCAACTAATTTCAACATTAAATTCAGTCTAACCTGACTTCTTTTCAGTTTCATCACCAATAACACCAACATTTCTACGCAAAAAATTCTGAAAAGAAAGCAAATAAAAATGGATTACATCATTAGAATAAAATCAATATTCTATTAAAACGTTAAGACAAATCGAATTTATACTTCAAAAACAACAGATTTTATTCCTTAAAGAGCATTTATTTCCTAAATTTAATATATAGATAGATATAGAATTCGAGTACAAAGCAAATAATAAAGATAATTTCGTACACACAAGGCCTTTGACCCTATGGTGGCATGTTATTTATAGAAATTAAGACCCCCTTTATCAATTGAGGATGTGTTAAATTACAATGCTACATGAAACCAAAAAAGTATAGAAAAAATAAATAAATATATATATATATATATGAATTAAATTAATTCAAAACGAAACGAAACGTCAATTAAGTTGAAGGTCAAACAATTGATTTATTTTATTTCATTATTATTAAATTGATTAATTATTATTATTTTATTTATTGTCATCGTTAGTCTGGCTCGAAGTGTTCAAAAAAACTCTTGAAAAAATTAAAAATACATAGAATAAATTTAAATATTGATTAATTTTTACAAATATATTGATTCTAGAAGTGAAAATACAAGTTGTTCCGTCATTCTTGTTGACTGTATACAAATTATTTTATATAAATACACAATGTTTACTTTTGTCGCGTGAAATTTAGTCACGAACTATCTTGGTGCAGCACTGTGCACCCATCAAATTCAAAGGCCAAATTTAGGCCCCGTCCAGCACACGAGCAGTTTAAGATATTTTACAAATTCGATTTCACCTAAATCAACACATTCAAACACATTCAATAGAAACAAATAAAGATTTTCAATCAACAAACAAAGCACAGATTTTTAGGCTTACACGAGTCCCGAGCTTCTAACTCGGTTGGAACGCATAATTACAAAATAAAAACACGTTTGACAATTAAATACCTCAAGTTATCGCTTTGGTCAACTTATTGTCGTGCCCATCAACCTTGAAATTTTTGCGAGACTGAATTCTATGCTGCTTTCTCTTAACTCGGGTTGATGCACGCTACACAGTGCGTAAACATCGTTGACGTCACTGATCTTCGAACACCCCGCTCCTACGACATCATTGGATGACCCAATTGTTCTTACCCATCATACACTTCAACAATTTTGACCGGTCTAATCTAAAATAAAGTCTCGTCTTATTTTTCTTATTTTCTTTTAACGCAAACTAGTTGAAGAAATACGTCATCACTTTGATTGTCATTTAAAGATACCCGCAAGGAGGATTTTGAGTGGAGCAGCAGTTGTACCATGGTCTGTAGAACATAAATGGTCATGTAGCTCCGTAAGAAACTTTTGAGAAAAAAAGATTTTACTCACCGGTGGCGCTGCTCTCCTGGAGCGCGTCAAATACCAGCTAAAAATGGCTGGCAGTGTGTTGATTTTTTTGTGTTTCTGCTTTCAAATTTTGATCGTGCTTAATAAATCTTATATAAATGGTTATAAAACTTAATACACGTCGTGTAAGGTGACCCATTCTTTGTTTTATTTTCTTTCTGAATTCAATTCCGAGCTCGAAAATGAGATGAAACATATCCCAGAGAAAACGAAAGTATTTCATGCATTGTGTAGAAAAGATGCGAATTGATTCCACCAAATATTTACATTAAATTCTAGGGTTTGTTCGAATTTCTTATCCACTATAGATATCTTCAAATGGTAAAATAATCCTATTTTATTTGATAAGTTTATTTTTCAGTCGTAAATAGAAACAGCATTTTGCATTACTAAGACAAATGCTTAGAAATTAAGTAAATTATTACAATTATGATTTTATGTACTAACTAAATAAACAAAACATTTCAAGTACAGAAGATTTTCTTCCGTAATTTTCTTTCAACACTGATGCAGCAGCGCCCTCGGTGGCATATACGATCATTTACTTCTAATCTATATGGTATGACCATTTATATTCTACAGACCATGGTGGTACGGCGGTACCGTTGGCACGGGCCGGATTGGTATATACGAAAGTAACCTCGTATGGGCTTTTAGACGATCTTAAATTAAAATGGCTATAAATTTGGAGAAAAATAAGGGGACTTTACTTTCGACTTGGGACGACGTTGTTAGCGATAAAACGAGCACTGATTGGTAAGGTTTCCTAGATCTCGGGTGTTTTTCGGTGACTCATAAATGTGTCTCTTTTCAATCCAGAAAATCAGTTTGATTAATTTATAAATTGTATCTTATTTTCGCCCCTTTTAGGGCTCTGTTTGGATATGATGGCAAGTCATTTGACCTCAAAGTCGTTACCAAAGGAGGTAAATATAAATATCTTTCGGTATAAGGGTCAGTTGAGATCTAAGTTCATTTAAAATTTGTTTCCAGATAATGGATTGGAGGAATTGACAGAATATTTCAGCAGTGGAAAAATAATGTATGCGTTTTGTAAGGTGTTAGACCCAAATACAAGTTTAGCTAAATTTGTACTTATAAATTGGGTAAGGAATTAAAAACAAATGAAATTTTAAATTTGCATATTTACATCAATTTATTTTGTATGTCTAGCAAGGGGAGGCTGCCCCACTAGAAAAGAAAAGTAAATGTGCCAATCATTTTAACGATGTGAAGAGATTCTTCAAGGTATGAAAATGTAACATCGAAATTGCAGCTCGTTTGTTTATCGTGGAAATTTTGATTCTCACAGGGCGCACACGTGACGATTAATGCTCGCACTGAGGATGATGTTGATGGAAAATTAATTATCGATAAGGTTGCCAAATCAACCGCATCGGCTTTTAATTTTAAGGAGAGGTCGAAACCAGATATCGATGCGAAGAAACCAGTGGGATCAGTTTATAAGCGCATAATTCCAACTGCTGAAATAAATGCTGTCGAAAGAGATAAATTTTGGGAGAAAGAAGAAGTAAATAATACCAAACGACTATTCGATCGTTGCTCTTTATTTAATGCTGTTTAATTCTAGTTGGAGGAAAAGAAAAGACTCGAGGTCGAACATAAGAAAGTGGAAGAGGTAAAACGAAAACTCGACGAAGAAAGAAAAGCCCGAGAAGTAAGCACTTTGATTTATGTTAAGTACTGAGTTTTAAAACGAAAATTGTTGACAGCTCGAAGAAGCGCAACATCGGGAAGAAATGGTGAAGCAACGGATGAGAAGCATTAGCGAAATTCGCGAAGCCGAGAAGAGAAATGCAGCGAACGATTCCGAACGCGTTAAACAGGAGCGGGAGCGGCAACTTGAAGAAGATCAACAGGAAGAATCGGAACGCAGATACCGCAGCGAATCACTCCGCAATCAACGAAAACAAGAGGCTGAAGAACTAATAGGGAAACGCAATATAAATGCTCGCGCTATATTTGAACAGAATTCCGCAGCTGGACAAATGAGCACGTATCGCGAAACTAATGGGAGAAAAACTAGCACGCCAGAAATAAATCCACTTCCGCGGCCAGATGTTATTCCTACAGTACTTTTTTTAAACCTTTTGTAAATTGGAGAAATGAAATTAAAATATTTTCGTTTTACAGACGCCGCCACCCGATACGTCGTTACCAGCAGCTTTACCACCAACCGTGATAAACGATTTGCTAAAAAGTGGATTACCAAAACGACAAGTCGATTCGGACGACGAGAAAGACGAAAGCAAGTGGGAGAAACCTGAAAACCAAGTAAATTCTGGTCAAGAAACTCTACACGTAAATGATGGTCAAGAATCTGTACACGTAAATGACGGTCAAGAATCTGTACACGTAAATGACGGTCAAGAATCTGTACACGTAAATGATGGTCAAGAATTTGCACAATCAGCTATTCCACAAGGTCAAGGGATATGCGCTCGGGCTTTATACGATTACCAAGCGGGTAAATATTTGTTTTGGGATTACGGATTATTTCTGGATGGTAAAATTTATTTATTTATTTGTTTTTCATTATTCAGCCGATGAAACCGAAATATCATTTGATCCTGATGATATCATTTTACACATTGATCAAATCGATGTGGGATGGTGGCAAGGAATGGCGCCAAATGGAACTTATGGCCTTTTCCCTGCTAATTATGTTGAGTTGCTGGAATAATAATACACTTTTATTAATTTGCAAATAAGATATGGTTTTATTTTTACCTATTTTGTTTTTTATCTCACCCATATGGAGAAGACTTATAGTGAGAGAGCATAATTTTTATTTAAGATAAACGGCAAAAAAAAAAGTAGAATTACATCAATTTTTCCGTTAAGAAATACAGTATAACTCTTACTGAAATCAAAATATAAAAAAATTGGAAATTTTCACATTTTAAAACGTTAACTGCACTTAGCTTACAGTTCATTGAACGTCATAATAATTGCTAATGTAATTGGTGCTGACTAATAATTACACTTCCTGGGATACGAACTTAATAATTACCTATATCCGATTGGGGGGCGAGGGGGCCATGAGTATAAAACCCGTTAATTTGAATTAATTTTGTTGGTATTTTATTGCCCGATCTCTCGATTTTCGAAGTATGTTTTTTTGTTTTGGTTTGTTTTTTTAAAAGGTTTAATTTTAGTTCTAAATGAGAAGGAACTTTTATATATCTTTGTGATTCGAGTACGAATTATCAATGACGAAATTTCTTAGATTTAGATATATTTTATAAAAGATGATTTTTTTACATTTTTATTACGTACGCATCTATACAAAATTGACTGGAAATTTCAATAAACTCAAATTTTTACACTGATTAACCTCCGGACTTGATTTATTTATTAAATCGAATCAGCTTCACAACTACTTCCACTAGTCATGCTCCAAATAGCGGACATGAGTTTTCGAATTTCTTCTACAGAATTGCGCGGAGCAGATTTTGCTGTGTGCATGCAAAGCAACTCGTAGCACTGGGTATTTTCTGGTTCGTTTGGAAAACATTCAGCTCTCAATAACCTTAAAATACAAAAAAAAAAAATTACTGTAAATATGCTGTCGTACGATTTTCAAACGCGAAATTACTTGAAAAAATCACCACACAGACACCCAGGTGGAGGAAAATTCTTTAATCCGTGAAATGGAATTTGTGGTTTCAATGGTTTTCCCTTTAAGTCTTCAAACCATAAAAAGTATGAATATTGGAATTGATTGTCACGCCAAGAAATGGCAAAATGGCCGCACTGTAACTGCGTGCGGGTGAACTCGACCATCCTACTGATCTGTAAAACAAAATTAATTATCAAGTGCTTTGCGATTTTTATCACGATATCTGAGTAACAAAACACACAAAAACTCAAAATGATGCATTATTTCACCTTTTCTTTTAATTTCCTCGCTAAATTGGAATTATTCACCCTAGCTACTTCATCCATGCTTGGAACCGTTAATTGATTAGTAGTTCGGTTGACGTAAATAAAATGCACTAAGTCTGGAAATTCGGCCATATATTTGAATTAATGATTAAGATTATTTATGAAGTAAACTACCGTGTGAATTAGTTGTATTAGTTTTATTAAAAAAGGATATGAGGTTAATGTCACGTTTCTAAGTGATTTAACGCGTAAATAATCTCCATAATCAGCAATATTAAACCGCACATGTGCTTGAATATCAACTAGAACGTTGATAATGTCCAATGATAATGGAATGTACGCGGAGTTATCTGGAAGACAAAGAGTTAAAAAAATTTCCTGAATTGTTTCCAACAAGGCAGTGACCGACGACTCCAACCTAAAAACATAAATTTTGATAAATAATCAGAATATTTATTTATACACTATCTAACAAACTTGGACGGCATAAACCTCGCCGTGGTGCTTTTAAGAAAATCCGCAAACCCATTTTTACGAACAACATCCCACCGATTGACCATATTTCGTGTCAGTCTGTTATCCTCCTAATAAAACAAATAAATTAATCAACCGACCATTTATTTCGAGTTTTACCTATTAGTTTACCGTGATTTTTTTCGTTGCTTCGATCAACCGCTTTATGCTCACTTCCAAACCATCCAATTGCTGTTTGGCATAGTTGCATTGCTTATTCAGTTGACTTTCGTGCAAAACATTAATCGCTTGGATACTCGCTGCAGAGATTAAACTTTTCCCCGCCTTGAAATCGGTTAATTTAATTGACGCCAACACTGACAGAATTTTTTTTAACTACTCACATCGCAAACCACAATCAGAACAACTCCGTCCATGATTTTAACGGTGTAAACTTGATGCGGGCTCATCGGGGAAACGGAGTTTTGCAAAAATAAAACATCGTTCGTATACTCGGTCGTGCATTTCGATTTTAAGACATCCAAGTTTTCCTCGAGCTAAAAACAAAATTTTGTCAAGAATCATCTTGAAATTGATTAAAATTGATTAAAATTGAAATGAATCGATGTCACCATATTACGCACCTCCGAAAAATTAAAAACGTTTTCATCTTTAAGTTCGTTTCCGTCTTGTGTTTTTGCTTCATTTCCCTCGTCTCGAATTTCTGATTTAGCCAACGTCGGACTTCCGCAAGGACTGTAAAACTAACAAAAGTTCTTCATGCGTTAATAAGTCTTGAAGCGGTAACTAATTAAATACTTCGGAATCGCTACTTTCACTCTCGGAATAAAGAGGAACCTTAAGAAACGTTCCACCGTCGTCGGGACTCGATCGATGCACATCTAACGCGGAAGGTTCAGCCGGCGACACGGACAACAAAGGGACTTGAAGTCTGTTACTCGAAGCAGGTTTAATAATAGGTATAAAGTGAGCAGCATTCGCTAACGAAGCAACGGGGCTATGTCGTGGTGAATGAGGTAACTCAAATCTACAAGTTGGATGATGGCTCAGAGCCAATATTTGAAGGCTAAGAATGTCTGCAGCTGTCAATTCACTCGTGTTACGACTACAAATTAATCAGATTATAAAAAGTAAATACCAACAAAAATGATTATTACCTAGAATATACTGTCAATAACTTTGTGTTAACCAGAAGAGCTGCATGATTCACACTACTTTTTGTTGATTTGTGCAATTTCTGCAGAACGTTCTCCAAGATTGTCACACAGTTTTGAGTCAAATATTCGTTGATAATTAACTTTTCAACAGCCTGGAAGATTATAGAAAAATTTAAAAAAAGTGTAATTTACATAATTTCGGATTAATTCTAACTTCGATTTGAAATGCCAATTCCTCCTTGCGCAATTCTTCCCATTTATCAATCAATGAGCCCAATAACCTTTGCCTCTCAGCTGCACCTGGATAACATGCCTTAAGTCTACGATAATATACATTTTTTTAAATTAAATAAAGTAATCTTCACCAAAATAAAATTTAATCTGACGTACAAATTAAATACGGGGCCGCATAATAAATTAACGAATCTGAGAAAAACGTGCAATCGCCTTTGAATTATGGACAAGGACTCCTGTTTTTCCGACCCAACCGCTACGAACAGAAATCCGAGCCTCTAGAATAAAATAAATTAATCATATAGTAACTTCAATTTGTCCAATTTTATTCATTACTTTTGCAAATGTCATAATAGTTCCATCCTGAGTATGAATCGCCGTGTAAGGATTATTAAATTGCTCCAACATAATTCTTTGTGACGTGACGAGAGGAGAAAACAATTGAACTAAGGCATTTGAATCCAAAACCGCAACTTGCACGGAGGTCTGAAATTTAAATTTTGATGAATATGAGACATGTCACTTCGTAATTCGAATATGTTTTTAACGTTTAAAATTTGGCAATATAAATACCTGTTGTATTAAACCTTCTCTCATGCATATATTGAGAAGGTGATGGTTAAGCGGCTCGTTCGTCTTGTAGTAAATGACATCGTTTAATTGATCGAATAGAAATGTACCTCGCATTTTAAACTTCAGGTGTGGAAAATATTATCAACGCCTCATCGCACCTCCAAAAGTAATCACGTGTGGCGATTGGAGAAGTTCAGTATCAGCATTTCAACCAGCAAGCGACGTAACGGACATCTACCGACAAAACACGTTAATAACCATCATTATTATATCACGTTCTGTATTTCAAAAGCACGACTTTTTAAAAAAGTTATTGAAACCATAGACATATATGTCTATGTTGAAACAAAACAAAAGTGCATTTTTGTTATTTCAAAAGAAAACAAAACTTAGAGATATAAAGTATAAAATTGCAGCAGAATTATTTTTACCCGCGAATTTTAAATTCCTAAAAAAAAAAAATTATTCTCAGCAATGGAAGAATCAGCAACACAAACGTCTCTGGCATTGCAGGCCGAACTTACTCCCAGTTCCGGTAATAGTCGTCATCGAACCAAATGTGATTCAGCTGTCGACTCTCTGATATCTTATCTCCGGAACTTGTCTCAATTTTGGTTTACTCATTTTCTCCTCATTCTGCTCCTTGTTGCCTACACATTCTGCGGAGCATATTTATTCCATTATCTCGAAGTGGACCATCACAAACAAATGGTCGTTTCAGCGGGTGAAATTCGAAATAAAATAATGAGTCAACTGTGGAACGAATGTCGAATGAACAGTAATAAGAAATTAAACAATAAAAATAAAAATAAACAAAATTCGGTATTTAATGGTACTTTTCTCTTAACCGCAGAGAGTTCAACAAAGAGCAAATGGATTTTAGCGTTCAAGACCAAAATGAGCGGGTATCACACTCATTTATGTTTTGAAAACATCTGGATGGATGAAACGATAACTAATGACACAAATTGGTCGTATCTTCGTGCAGTATTCTACTGCGGAACGATTTTTACAGCAACAGGATACGGAAACATTGTAACGTACACACGAACCGGACGAATAATCACGTTGATTTATGGGATTATTGGTATTCCTTACACTTTAACTGTCCTATTGGATATCGGATCGATTCTAACCAATGGAATGCGCCGAGCTTATATCGAAACATACAAACTCTACTACTTTGGATGTTTTTGCTGGAAAGGATCAGTTCCAAGCGATCTCAAGTATCAAGTTACTTTTTTTGTACACGATAGAAAATATTGATATATTAAATTTTATAGATTCGACAGTAATATAACGAAACAGCACGTCAGTGCTTCAACTAGCACTTATTCGTCTGACTTCGAAGAACCGCAGGATAAGCTCTTTCTTCTGGCTGGTTTAAAGAAATCGGACTTTGTCATTCCAATATGGGTGGGATGTGCTCTCATATTCGCCTATACCTTCTTGGGAGCGTGGATATACTATTACTATGAGTCGTGGAATTATTGGGAAGCTTTGTACTTTATTGTTGTGTCTTTGACGACTATTGGGTTTGGTGATTTTATCCCAAAACATTCGTCGTATGTTATAACATTCTGCTACATAATGATTGGTTTGGCGTTTGTGTCACTTTTTTTCAATTTGGTCGTTGAACGCATTTCAAAGGCATTGCATAAGGCGAGGAAAAAGTTTAAACGGCGATTGCGAAAAGAAACCAAAACGAGAGAGTTGACTGACGAAGACAACGAAAATGGAAAAATGGGGCGGCGGTCTGCAATAACCGTTCGTCTTGTGGACACAGTGAAAAAGGTGAAGAAAATCTGTAGCAATCCAGAAAGTTCAATAACGCCTGTTGTGTTCCTACAAATTTCGGATTCAAATTTGCTGAAATATGTGAAATTTGAAAAAGTAAAGGGAAATAAACAACCGGGACAAGCGTACATTTCTGATAAACACTTTATGAAGTATTTAAAAGAGAAAATGGATATAAAACAAAAAGTATCATTCTGAAATATATATATTTGACGTAAATTTCGAAATAAAATTGAAAAAAAAAAAAAGGAAAAAAAAAGTCTCGTTCATTTGTTTATTATCACTTTGGGACAAAGGCTTGTGCGGGAGCGCCGTTATTTAATAAGACATCAAACTTTTTTGTTCGCGGCTTGGATGGCGGCCATGTTGTGTAATTTCTTAACTGTTTTCTATGAGATGATGCTGTACAAGATTGTTTTCTCCTCTGAAAACAATGTGCTTTCAACAGTATTTTCAGCATGGAAGAGATCTTAAATGCAGGCAAATCAAAATATGTAAATGTCATTTATTCGATGTCTTATCATAAAAATTGAATTCAGAAATTGTTTTAATGTCACGAAATGAGTCGGGAAATGTTACTTACACTCGTTTATTTTCTTGTCAGAGAAGAATATGCATTCGTGATTTGAATCCACACATTGTTTGCATTTTATGTGCTGGATACTTCATTGATGCCACAACCATCACAGAGTGTCTGCATACCTGTAAATAAATAAATACCGCTATTTCTTTTCAACTGTTGTTCACTTTTTAACCGTTTCTCTTTTTTGTTTTGCAGTTTGTAAAAGTTGTATCGTGAAATACTTGCAAACGAGTAAACATTGTCCCATGTGCAATATTAAAATTCATGAGACACAGCCATTCATCAACCTAAAATTAGATCGTGTAATGCAAGATATTGTTTACAAAATTGTACCGAACCTCATGGAGAGTAAGTAAAATAATAAAACTTGTTGTAAACAAATAAATAAATAAATATTTTGTAGATGAAGAAAAACGACGTAAAGACTTCGAGAAAGTGAGAGGATTGAGTCACCCGAATAAAAATGGTAAAAACATAATGCGTTTTAAATTAATTTGCGTATATAACTAAAATGAATTCCTGTTAAGACTCATTTTCGTCTAAAGAAGATAACGGGTCTCATTTCGATGCACCTGGGAGGCATACTTACAAATACGACGAGTTGATAAATCTTTGCTTAGAATCGCATCAGTAATTATTTATTTTAAAATCGATTATTATTAAGTAAGTAATAAAATGACGTTCATTCTTTAGAGCGTTAACGTTGTCCAAATGTGGTCAAATAGAGGTGATGCGAAAGTTTGTTCGTTGTCCCGTACGTACCTTAATACTGCACGTTAAAAAACTTCTACCTCGAGTGTGGCCAATTTTACAAGACAAAGAGGTAAAAAAATATTAAAAATTAATTAATTGTACCTTTTGTTTAATCTTATATTATGATAGTTGGAAGTATTATGTGATGGTGAAGTTCTTCCTGACCATTACTGCCTGAAATATGTGTGGCTAGCACGGTGGACTGGAAAAGTAGAAACTAATTATTGACAATAATTTAATACATTTTTAATTTTTATTAATATATCATTTCATTTTCACAGAAATATCCAATGATACTTCAATATAGGATAAAATGCACACCCTGTAACTGAATGAATGCCATTTAAAAAAACTCAAACGCAATGTTTACAAACGGATAAAGTCAACATAATGCTTTGCTTTGAGGTGGAGTCCACTTGTAGATAAAAGTGAATGTATTTTTGTGAAGTCATCTCGTATGTTTTGCTTACTAGTGGAGATTACTATTTTTATAACTACTCAGGTGTAAAATTATTTCTTGTGATGTATTTGGCAGCTGATTTTTTATATATCTATATATAAAAATCACATATCAAGTCACAATGACAAAAGATTTTAATTAACCTTATCAACTTAGGCTGCCAAACAAATGATGTAATTTCAACTCTAATTACGCTACAAATAATATTGAAATAAAAATATCTTGATAAACTCTGAATGCAAATTTGTGATACAAAAAACAGCATGAATTCAATATTTTATTAACAGTTTATGTGATGCCTGTGTGATGTTGAATCAAACTGAGTCGATAAACTTATTTTAAAGTGTTCCTGCCTCTCTCTCCAAAGGAAATCAAAGAAAATGAATTTCCATAATAAAACTGTACTTGAATGTCTTTTATACAATGTCAACAAAACTTTTGACTACTATAATTCTACGCGGGGCCGGTATTGAAGTAAAAGTGGCGGCTCCTAAAAATGAAAATAGTTAAAACCAAGTTAAAAATAAATTAAATATGCACATTCGAAAATAGAAACATTTTCACATAAACGTGATAATAACCAACGTTTCCGGTGTGTTTCTATTTTCGAACGTCTCGACCTCGAGTGTTCTTACTTTAAACCGCCACCTTGTTAAGCAAACAAATTTTAGTGTGTGATCTTTTCCCAATATTTCTTCATTGCACAAAATGTCAACCTGTTAAAATAGCAGCAAAATTATCGATTTTTGTAAGCGTACATTCCGAACTGAAAATAATGCATACGTACATCTTTATATTTTTCTAAGTTATGATACAATTTTTTGGCTATGAATTTTTTCAAATGTGTGATTGTGGCTTGTGCAGAACATCGAATAAACTTCCGTTTGAGATGCTTTAAACTGCTCGCGTTACACTCTAAACATATATTAACCTGCTCGTCTGTTTTATGGTAGTCACTGTTCTCATCTTTCGACGAGGATGCTGTTAAGTTCTTTTCACTACCCTTGTCATCAAATGACACTAAAATTTTAAACATATATATCAGCATTTTTACAAACACAAAACAAACTAATTTATTATTTTTTGGTTTTTTACTTCCAAATTTTTCTTTTCCAGGTGTTTGTTTTGGATATGGTAATCCCCTTGACTTATAAAAATCTCGTTCTCGCCTATATTCATCTAAATTAATAAATTATTTATCAATTTATGTGCATTTTAGTTTAGTAATTTCTATACTTACGTTCCTGTAAATTTGGTACTAACTTATATACAATGTCTTGCATAGTTCTATCAAAACTACAAAAAAAGAAAATGTTTAATATAATTTGAGCATAAAATAATTTTCGTTCAAATACAATACCTTATATATTGTAAAGGATGACTTTGGTGAATGACTATTTCACATGATGGACATGTATTATTATCTTCTAAATGTTTTACTAAACAGCTTTTGCAGACTGAAATAAAGCGAAAATAATATTTACAAGAAAATTCTGGGAAA
Organism: Strigamia crassipes; assembly: GCA_034683725.1. Classification (NCBI taxonomy): domain Eukaryota; kingdom Metazoa; phylum Arthropoda; class Chilopoda; order Geophilomorpha; family Linotaeniidae; genus Strigamia; species Strigamia crassipes. The sequence continues at coordinate 77,057 of JAQFXT010000011.1, read as the reverse complement.
ATATTTTTTGACTAATTCTTACACGTGTGCAAACATTCTGTAACAGTTGTAGCATCGATTAGGTATCCCCGACAAATTTTACATATTATATGAGGATTAATTGTCTTTAACTTGATTCTTCGTTCCATTCTGGAAAATTAAAGAGCAAAATTAAGCAACAAACACGTTTGAGTTCGTTAACCTCACTCGCATTTCCTTTTAAAGTATATAACCGAATGAAATACATTTTCTTGCATGCATATAATTCATGGTTATTATTACCTTTAAAAGTATAAACTAATAAATCAACCATACATAAGTCGTAATAAACAAAATAACAAATTAATGCGTTGTATACGAGAAACGTGCCTAGATTTAGTGACAATTGTTTGTGATTTCTAAAGAATTTAGAGTTTTTTTAATTTACATTTCCTGTAGGCTCCATTCTTTCATATTTAATTACCTTATGAAAATACTAACTGGCCATTTCAATACTACATTTAGGTTCAAGATTGTCGTTTTCTTCAGAGGACTGATTCCAACATTAGTGTGGTAGTGATAAATGGTGAAACACGTGATAACGGATCGCATTGATTTTTGGTGTTCATCATTTTTATTTTTCAACATTTTACGCAACATTATGCTATTTTATTACATGTTTAATAAATCTACCGTATTTATCTTATTATTGCATTGTTACTCTTTATTTATCTTAAAAATTCATATTTTCATCTCACCCTTTATAACTTTTGAGCAGGTTAACAAACGCACGCGGAACCTAACAGGCCTGTACTTAACCTTTTAAAATATATTATTTTTTAGAAAGTATTTTACCGCGCTGAAAATAATTCCATCAAAATAATTTTCACTTTTAATAAGCCAATGTTACGAAATTGTTATAATTTAATTTTTAATCGTATTTCGGATTATTTAAGAATAAAACCGTACCTGCGTTTCGATTGGTCGGTTACCACGTGATTTGTCAACCCACCAATCGTGAAGAATTTTACATAACGTTGTTCGATCTGTACGCAGCACATGGTGTCATGGCAGGAACAATTGAATAGAAGTGTAAATTGTGATCGGGCAATAAACAAGCATGGTAACTATAACTAACGATCAAATGTAAATCTAGACGTTAAACTTACCGTACTTTTCAGACGCAACTTTACGCTTTGTTCGAGCATGCCGCGGGTTACGCTTTATTTCGGGTGAAGCAGTTTGAAGAAGTCGGCATGTTTTTACCAGAAGTTGAAAGGAGTGTTTTGGAATTAAATAAATTTCAAGCGGTTGTAAAACTCATTGCCTTTCTGCCGTTCAAAAGTGCAGCCAATGCATTGGAAAACGTGACCAACATTTCGGATGGTAAAACCAACGGTCAATTATCGAAAATTGTAATTTCTTATACTTTTTATCATGATTATTAGGAATCGTTCATGACGATTTGCAATTATTCTTGGAGACTAATCTCCCGAAACCAGGCAAAAAAGATAAAATCATTCTCGGTGTTGGCGATTCGAAAATCGGAGGTTCTATTTCCGAAGCCACTGGAGTCAAATGCCAACATTCTGGTGTCGTGCCAGAGATAATGAGAGGTGAAAATTATTAAGATTTAATTGAAAATGGATAAATTTATTGATTTTGTTTTATATTTCTACAGGCATTCGGTATCATTTCGCCAGTTTGGTGCGAGGATTTACAACGGATTCGTCAGCCAAAGCTCAATTGGGCTTGGGGCATAGTTATTCAAGAGCTAAAGTCAAGTTTAACGTTAACCGTACCGATAATATGATCATTCAGAGCATAAGTTTGCTAGAACAGATGGATAAAGACATTAACACGTTTGCTATGAGAATACGGTGAGATATTTGATTTTATCACTGATTTTGACGTGTATTTTAATGCTTTCCATTGTGGAAATTTTATTTTAATAGCGAGTGGTATTCCTATCACTTCCCAGAGTTGATCAAAATCGTCCCTGATAATTACACATACACCAAAGTGATTGATTACATTGGAGACCGAAAGGAACTAACGGACGAGAAATTGTCCGATCTCGAAGATATTGTTATGGATAGTGGCAAAGCCCAAGCTATTCTGGATGCAGCAAAGTCATCGATGGGTGTGTATTTCAAGGTCCAGTTTTATCGATTGTCAATATTAATTTTTGGGGGGGCAATTTCAGGTATGGATATTTCAGCTATTGATTTGATTAACATCGAAATGTTTGCGAAACGTGTTCTTTCACTCTCCGAATACCGAAAAACACTTCATGAATATTTGAAGGGCAGAATGAATTCGGTAGCCCCAAATTTGGCTACATTAATTGGTGAAATCGTAAGTTAAATTAATTAATAGTTTTTTTATTTTTTTATAAATTTTTTAATTTTAGGTGGGAGCTAAATTGATATCACATGCGGGAAGTTTGACAAATTTGGCAAAATACCCCGCTTCAACCGTACAGATATTGGGAGCTGAAAAAGCTTTATTTCGGTTAGTATTACAATTATTTTCTCCAATTTTATTTGATTAATGACACTTTTCTGTTTTTAGAGCCTTAAAAACACGTTCCAATACCCCAAAATACGGGCTCATTTTTCATTCAACTTTTATTGGACGAGCTGGAATGAAACACAAGGGAAGAATATCGCGTTATCTCGCTAATAAATGTTCAATCGCATCAAGGATTGATTGCTTTTCTGGTTAGTTGATACAAAAAAAGTTTTGTTTTAAATTAGTTTTAAATGGAATTTTTTTTTTTTTAGATGCACCAAGTCAGATTTTTGGTGAAAAATTAAAGGAACAGGTGGAAGAACGATTAAAGTATTTCGAGACTGGTGAAATACCTCGGAAAAATATTGATGTTATGCAGACGGCGATTAAAGAGGTAATTTAATAACTACGATAATGTTTGACTGCATAATCATTTTATTGTTTTAGATGGAGAACTCAATGCCCAAAAAAGGAAAGAAGCGTCGCAGTGAAAATCCCGACGTGGATGAAAAATTCGAATTTGAAAATTCATTAGCTGAGGAAAACGGCATGTCGTCGAAGAAAAAGAAGAAGAAGAAGAAGAAAAAGGCTGGAGAATCATTTGATGACGGTCAAGAAATGGAAGTAGTCGAGAATGACGAACCGAAAAAGAAAAGAAAGTCTGAAAAATCATTTGACACAAGTCAAAATATGGAGGTCGTCGAGAACGAGGAACCGAAAAAGAAGAAAAAGTCTCTTAATCTTGACGGTAGTGCAAAGAAAAAGAAAAAAAGCGCCTAAATTTTGACCAATTACTGTAGCTGTATTACATTGTTACGATAGTTGATAAAATAAAATAAATTTCAGTAATAAAAAAAGCATTACGTTTCATTGTTTAGCTGCAATGGCCGAGTCGTTGAATTCGACTAGTTCCGAATCTAGCAAGATTAAAAACGAGGAAAAATTGATTTACTTCGATCTGAATTTAACTTATTTTGCTAAACTTATACGAACGGAAGAAATTAGTATTTTGAACGAACTGGATATTGATCCGGCCAGACAGTAAAAATAAAAATAAAAAATGTCGACAAAAGTGAATATAATTCACATAATTTGATATTTCCAGAAGATTAGCTCGCATTTTGGTTTTAAACTGCGACATGGAAACGAGCGATGCAATTGTAACGGATTATTATTTCTGGAATTACTGGTGGGCCAAATGCCATTTGATTCACATCAACAAAATTGAAGCCATGTTAACTTTGTCTCTCTTTCTTCTCAATAATCTCAGAGGTTTCGAAAGCAAACATTTATTTAATTTAGTAAACAATTATAATTTTCAGACCATAAACTTGACCAAGAAGAAAATTTGAAACAACTGAAAAAGATATTACTATCAACTCCTGTAGAAACTGCGGAGAAAAGTCCCTTAATGTTTACGATGGACGATTTGAAACAAATACTAGATTACTTTGGAACCAAGTTTGTACTAACTACGGTTCTAGGAATGAAAATTTGATGATTCCATTTTTGATTTTTAGTCTTTTTCAACACTATCGGCTGTATGAATGTTGTTTTCGACGTCATCGAAAGGAATTGGTTATTCATCATACGGTATCAGTTTTAACGTCATATTATGGCGAAGGCGAAAAATAGGAATAAACAGTTACATTTTGAACGCAGATGAGTTTTGAGACTATTGAAAAAAACATGGAGCCGTTCCCAGCCCCTTTAACGACGGCTATGTCGGAAACAACGTTTAAGAATCAAGTAGATCCCAGTTATCCACCCGTTTATGTAGCATCTCATCCAGATATGCAAGAAAATGTTTCTTTTTTTATGCAAAAGATTCATGGGCCTTAAAAGTGGCTACCTTGTTGTATTGTTGTTGCTTCAAATTGTTGTAGATATGAATAAAAGTTTTTTAAATTCAGTATTTTTAATTAATTAAGTTAACGATAAATAATATTTTGTATTTTGAACGTACCTTTTGTACACTATCATGATTTTACTCGAATGATGTAATTATAAACTTGTCAACCCCAAATTGATGTTCTCGCCAAAATTCTATATTTTAAATTTCGCGCTTGTGTAACCTAAAAATAAACGATAAAGTTCAAAATAAAAAAAATATAAAAAATATAAAAAGTAAAAAGAGTAAAAATAATAATAATAAATTATTACATAAATAACCCAAAATTTTTCAACATTTGATTGAAAGTCTCGACCAAGCTTTCCTCGGCACGCGTCGAAACAAATACCGATTTACAGCGCCATTACGTCAGTTTCCGTTTTGTGCATGGAGGTTTATTTGTAAACAAGAGTTGTCTGAATTTTGGTTTGGAAGATAAAGATGGTTCACCCATTTGTAGTTTCGAATTTTAATACTTTTGATATGCCGTTTCCGACATATCAAGAACCAAAGGAGATAGGTAACTTTTCTTTGGATGCCAACAGAGAATTTGTTTTAGGTAATGGGGGATGTAAACATTTGGTATTACCTGCGGATAGCGATCGAGTGCGTTTTGATTTGAATAAAGGCTACGAACAAGCGATCAAAAAGAATTTTCAGCAGCCTGAAAAATTAGATAACCTTTTAAAATGGTTTGTAGACAGTGGACAAATCAAAACCAAGTAAATAAAACTGAAAATGGCACATTTTGCTTCGTTTACCTACACTATATTTAGTTTGTCCGCAGATTTCATTTGCTATCGCGGTCTTCTCAGTCTTCTCCTGTACACACCTTACGAAAAGAATGATGGGTGGATAATCTGCGCTACCAAGTATAATGATGTTATATATCTATGCCAATATGATACAGAAGAGAAAATTGAGAGGGAACAAAACGCAACGGATCGAGATAAACGAATGTCATCGTGGGGCTATAAATTTGAACAATATTTAACATCAAGTACGAGAATTAAATGTGTGACGCATTTATTTTATTTTATTATTTATTTTATATTTTGACAGCAAACGTTAACGACAAACCAAATACAAACGAACCCGTGAATGAAAACGAAGAATTTTGTTCAGTCGTGAGAACGAGATTGAATTCGCACGTACTTGTGTTCGGAGCAGAAATGGATTGCGTGTCTCCGTCCGCAAATATCTCGTCTATGAGTCGCTATGTGGAATTAAAAACGAATCGGATGATCACCGCGCAAAGACAAGAAAGAAATTTTCACAGGTTGTAATTAATTAAGTTTTTTTTTTTTTTTTAGTTGTTAGGTTTATTTTTGTTTTTGTTTATTTTCAGGTATAAATTATTAAAATGGTGGAGCCAATCCTTTTTGATTGGTATCAGAGAAATAGTGTGTGGATTTCGCGATGATGAAGGCATTGTTCACAACTTAGAAACGTTTTCATTAAAGGAAATACCAAAAACAGCCCAGGTAAATTTGAAACTCAATTTTGCCAGCTGGTTCAAATATTTTTATCTTTTCAGGGCATGTGGAAGGCATCAATTTGTATGAATTTCTGCGAAAAATTCCTAACTTACGTCAAACAGTGCGTGATTAAATCCGACCCATTGTAAGTATATTGCGCAATAAATAAAAATTACAAAAATAATTTTTATTTCGATTATGTCATGTAGAATTGCGTACAAATTTCAATGGCAGCCCCACTCGAGGCACATCATCGCTCAAGAATTAGAACCAAATTCTTCATTTTGTTTTTTACCCACTTGGTTCACAGAAAAACATAAAAATAAACATTCTGACTCGTTATGAATCATGAAATATGTATTGATTGTAATTATTAAATATAAAATTTTATCCTATTTCAGTTTAATGGAACACTTGTGATTTTCCCCACTTTCGTCGATCCAAATTTTCCCCTTTTTAGCAATAACCAGAGTTAAATCTTTTGTCACGATAATTGAACGATTAGATGGCACTTTAAAATGCTTGCAAATGTATTCGTTGTCTTCTGTATTAATGGTACAATACACGTCGCCGGTTAGTTGGAATAAATCGGTAAATTTTCTACTCTCTTCGTGAGCCAAAACATACTCCATTGGGGCAAGTTTCAACATGGACGTTTTTTCATTCAAATCCCATTGGAGACTTGGGTGTATCACCACATCTGCTTTACCACCCACGACCGAAGTGTTTACATCTCCTGAAATGTCTGCGGAGCTTTCGGTCACCAAAACTTTATCGCTCAAATGTATTTCGATAGTTTTGTCGCATCCATTTGCCACATGTAACTTTGCACTCCAGGCACCCATCTGAAAAATTAATGTCATTATATAAAAAAAATATTTTCTAACTGTACTGGCATTACTTTTTATGTATTGATTGAAGTAAACAATGTTCTCGATTTCGTTATTTGTTCGGTCTGTTTGTCGTTGGTTGGTTGGTTGGAGGGAGGTAAAAGATTGGTGAAATCTGAAAAATTAATACTGTCAATACTTATAATTATGAACTCTATCACCGTTAATAATTTATAATAATTTATAATGAGTCAGAACAAATGATAAGATAAATAGGTACGAATGCAGTTTGACTGCATTTATAAATACTGTCAGAATTATTTGGTTTCTGTTCCGCGATTCCACGAAACCGTCAACTATAGACGTGTTTGTATTGATTATTTAGATTGAAAATTGATTGACATTATTTACTTTGGATGATTAGTTGCCCAACCTTCATCCGCTCAAATTAAGTCAACAACAAGTCAAGAACCAAAGTTCAAAGTTCTGAGTTAAAGAAATTAGCGCTATCTGGTGTCGGAAAGTTATATTGCTGGGACTGCTATTATCAACGAAAATAAACAATTTATATACTCTATTGTCTTTTCACAATTGAATTAATCAATAGAATTGTCAAAAAGGTTGAAGAAAATAAAAGCTGGCGCCAGCTCATGATGCGCCTATTTGCAGCTCTCTGTCGAACTTTTAATAGAAAACAAAAACCAGTACGGTAATACGTTTTGAAAAAACAATACCCTATGTCAAAGGATCATTGCAACAATAAAGTTTAAATTCTTTTATTATTGTAAACATTACATTACAATTTCGGTTCTAAAACTCTCGCACATAAATGGTTTTTTCCTTTGATTTGAATGGATTAAAGGCCAAGTTTATGCTTATGGCTCATTACCTAAATTGTATTAGCAATTAGTAATAGCCAAAACTTTTGTTGCCAATATACTTACCGCATAGTGTCTTGTTGTGAACATTTTTGCATAAAATAGGATCGCGGCAACAGCAAAACTTCATCCCCGAGTAGCAGCATTCACCATCCCCGCATTTATCGGCTTTGCATGTCGCGTAACTGAATGGACAGTTCCCATCGCAGAGAGGGGCTGTGCCGTCCCAGTAGCAATCATCTCTCACAAGAGTGCAAGGTATTGCAAAGAAAAGCAGTAAGCTTATTACCGGTAAAATTCGCATTTTTTTTGCTGAGTAAATGACTGCGAATCTCGAATAAGTCTGTTATCTGTAATTTGTTTTGAATTTGTTTTAATAGACATTTACAAAGATACCGGTAGTTGCTGCACCTCAGCATGATAAAATTAAAGATAGAGGACACGAAACTCGTATAACTAAATGTGATTTTGCAAAGTTCTATATCAACTGCGATAGACAAAATTATATTTACATTTTTCTAATTTGAAAACTGTTAGCATAGACTCGAAGAAACGTCGTTGCTTAGTAAAAATGCAATATTGCTAAAGTTGCTATAGCGATTGTAAACTGTAGCCAACATTAATTTAGGAAATCACGCATCTAAATAAAGCTCATTTCTCCACATCTTCTCTTTTCTCGTTCAAAATCTGCTGTGAATTTCATATTTCCAATTACGTACACTTTGATTGCGAATATTTAATTTAATAAAATGAATCTTTAGATCAATTAAGTTCAAATCTTTTATTTTACCATAATACCGGTACAAACATAAAAAAAACACTACCAATATTACAATCCAAATTTTAAAATTCTAGCTTATCAATGGTTTTCTTCTTTGAACGTTTATGCTATAGCTCATTCTGTACGTAGAGTTATATATTTCCTATTATTAGTAAACTGAAAATTTTGTTTCTGCCAATATACTTACACCGTTTCCGCACGTTGTCTCGTTGTAAGTAGTACTCAAACACAAATCAGGGTTGCTGCAGCAACAAAACTTTGTTCCCGTCAAGCAGCAACTACCGTCTCCACATTTATCTGCTTTGCACGTCGTATAGTCGGATGGACATTTTCCATTGCAAAAAGGGGCTGTACCGTCCCAATAGCAGAAGTTGTTTGCAAATGCAAAAGTGAAACTTATTGCAAGGAGAAGTACGATTACTTGAAAAAATTTCATTATTCTGTTTGCTAAAATTGATCGTAAATGTCAAACGTAATAAGAGATAAGAATGCAATAGCAACAAAAAATGACAAAGATAAAATGGCAAGATAACTCAGACTATAACAACATTAAGTATTTTCAAATTTTTTTTATTATTAAAAAGTATGAACAATTCGATAACAGGTATTTTTAAAATTCAAATATGAATAGCTGACGTTATTAATGCGTAGGTGTTTATTTTAAATTTAAATTTTATTTATTACGTCGACATTTTGGCTAGCTCATACATATAACATGTATTACAACATAGTACATTTTAAAATTTAAAAAATGTTATGTTTAAATGTCTTTATTTAGCTAAAGATGCCTGTTGTCTGGATGTGCGCTGTCAGGTAGAAAATAGATAAAATAATAAAACGAGTGAAGTGTAACTATTAAAAGGTAAAAATGGTATTTTTTGGATTATAAATGCATTTTTTTGTACTACAAAATAAAATCGGAATTCCCTGCCTTAAAAATGCAATTTTCGAACATTTTGCAAGTGAAAACTGTTTGCGGTGAGGGCGGTCGTGCTAAAGTCGAAAATGATGTTGATTTTGATTTCGCGGTATTCACTGCAGATTGAAACGTGCTACATTGAGACACACTATACATGTATGTATAGTGAGACACGGTATAGTGAGACACGGTATAGTGAGACACGGTATAGTGAGACACGGTATAGTGAGACACGGTATAGTGTGACGCGGTAGATACGCGTGTCCGAATTGACTCTGTTTCATATTTTAGAATTATAAAAATCAATACAACGTTTAGATTAAAGTCAATTTAACTGCAGTCGAAAGTATTGGGCTTTGCTGCTGAACTACAATTGATTTCAGCATTTCATTAGCACTTCGCATAATTGCTTCAGTGTCGGGACGTTCGCCAAATAATACGGTCGAAATATAAAGAAAAAGTATAACATTGTTATACTTTTTTTTTAGGGTACCACATATTAATATGTGGTACCCTAAAAAAAAAATTTGTTTCCTATATTTATTGTTAAAAAATTCAATTCACTGTCATTGTTAAACAAAAAAAAGCAAACAATTTATCAGTTATTAACGTACATAAACCCAACAATAATTTCCTGCCAATTTTTTGAAGAGCAATTATTGATATTTTTCCCCAAGAAATAAACGTATGTGCAGAACTGATAAAACTTATTTACAATATTCAATTTTTTTTCTCGCTCATGTCAGATTTGTTTACTTAGCTACACAAATAGATACCTGTTGTTTGGATGTGCGCTGTCAAGTAGAAAATGGATAAAAAAATTAAAACGGGTGGCGTATGACTATTAAAAATTATTGATGCGTGACAACTGTCTAAAGTCACAGAACTCAACATCATTTCCCTGGATAAGTAGATTAAATCTAGCATTCTTAATGTCTAAATAAAAGATGCTACGTTGATGAATACATACAGTCGACTGTGTTTATTTCTGTAAGCAGAGAAGGGAGCTGCCTAGAATAACTAGGCAACTTACAATATTGGGGCGCGTAGATAAACAATAAGTGATGTCCCAAGCACGCTTCATTCTTGGTCATTACAATCAGCGCTGCGACAATACAAATTATAAATATGGCAACTTGATACATAACAATTACAATTTCGATAAGAAAAGAAAGTTAACTTAAGGAACGATAAACGGAAGGAAAGATCTGGTGCGATAAAGTCTTCATTTCATTTGTTAGAATCATAAAAATCATTACAACGTTGAGACTAAAGCTAAGTTTACGGCAGTTGAGCTTTACCGCTGAACTGCAATTGACTCCAGCATTAAACACTTCGCATATTTGCTTCAGGAGTGGGACCTTTGCCAAGTAATAAGATCGAAATGTAAATAAAAAAAATATATCACAATGTATGTAGTAACTATATATCCCTAAAAATTTCTTTTTATTTCATAAATTTATTGTCAACAAATTCAATTCACTGTCATTGTTAACCAAAAAAGAAAGTAAACTATTTATCAGTAATCATTTATCAATTATAAAATTTTTTTTCTGGTTTGTAGCAAATTAAAATCCTTGGCATAAAGTTGTAGTGAAGTTATAACTTTCGTACAGAAGAATATATACTGTAAACAGCAAAATAACAAATTAGTATTGACACAAAAACTATTTCATAGTCTCTTACTTGAATAAAATAACAAATTATTCAATCTTATTCTCTTCCGTTTGTGGACATATATTAGGATTATTGCAACAATAGGTCTTCGTGTTTGTCCAGCAGCAATGCCCATCACCGCATTTATCAGTTTTGCACTTGTAAAAACCTTCGGGGCAGGTGTTGTGAAAACAGAATGGTGTAGTTCCAAACCATTCGCACGTGTCTCCAGCCAAAGCTGAAGACACTAGTGTTAAAACCAACAAAACACAAACGTACTTCATTATTTCAATGTTCATCTACAACAAAAATTAAAAACTGCGGCTTTATATACGAAATAAAAGTAAATAATCGATTACAATTTGTTTATGCTGCCTTTGTAGATAAGTAGACTGAGCACCCAATAGAAATGGCCTGATAATTATGACTGAAATTACCAGAAAATACCAATAAAAAAATTGTGCTAATAATTTTTATTTATAAGTCTGTTTCACAAAACTTATGATAAACTCCAATTGGTCGGGCATATCACAAGTTCAATACATATAACTTGATCATGTGATCATTCTCAACCAATAAGGGAAAGTCAAATTTAAAAATGGTAGTTTAGTACTCACTGAAACATTCCTAAAATAAAGTATTAACCACATATAAATAAATATAAAAATAAAACTTAAAAAAGTTAAAATTTGAACATATTTAAAGTAGCCAGAAAAAGAATTAGAAACTGGAACCGAAAGTGGGTTCAAAACTGAACCCCGACCGGGCTAACCGGTCAAGGTTGCTTTTAAAAATAGTCACTATTGGTGCTATTGTCGATCAGCGTCTTCTTGTGGCGAATAAGTGCATTTTTTGCACTACTTTTCAATTGTTCATGTGTAACAATGATGTAATGGCTGCGGACAGGTCAATAGCCAATAGGAGTTTGTCATAAGTTTTATGAAACAGACTTATAGGCACATGGTACCATGATGGTACATCTTGGATTCAGTAGATCCAGGACGCGGTAGATACGCGTGCCCGAATTGACTTTATTTCATATTTTAGAATTATAAAAATTATTACAGCGTTTAGATTAAAGCCAATTTGACTGCAGTTGAAAGTATAGGGCTTTGCTGCTGAACTGCAATTGATTCCAGCATTTCATTAGCACTTCGCATAATTGCTTCAGTGTCGGGACGTTCGCCAAATAATACGGTCGAAATATAAAGAAAAAGAATAACAATATGTGGTAACTGTATATCCATAAAAAAAAATTGTTTTTTAAAATTTATTTTTAACAAATTCAATTCACTGTCATTGTTAAACAAAACAAAAAAAAAGCAAACAATTTATCAGTTATTAATGTACATAAACCGGGCCACTACCTATTCCACTATAGAATACCATCAATTTTGTGTAGAAATAGCACGTGGACTATTTCTACACGATTTCGTGTAGAAATAGCACGTGCATTCAAAAATCAGAGCAGTGTAATTGAAAACATGAATTGGTAATTTTTTTTTTATTATTAAAACCTATTATCGATTTATAGAAGGACATCAAAATCTTGTAAAAATAGCCACTCCGAATTTTTATTCAATTGGAGTTTTGGAATATGTCAACTGTTTTCGGCATGACGAGTCTGACGACGCGCGCAGCTTAATTAAAACCACTAAAATAACGGTGAAAATTCATTGTAAACTGTTTTCGTATTCGTTCACACGGTAATGTCGAAACAACGTTCACACGGCGCGGAATTGGACCACAATACCGGCCGGCGCGGAATTGGGACCACAATACCGGCCGGCGCAGAATTGAGAGCGCAATACCCTATTGTCGCGATAAAGACCTGCGCGGAAATGGGCCCCAACTCTTTTTTAAACTTTTATTGAATTAAATACCGCGCGGAATTGGGACGGCACGGAATAGGCCTGACGTGCATAAACCCAACAATAATTTCCTGCCGATTTTTTTGAAAAGCACTTATTGGTTTTTTCCCCCAAGAAATAAACGTATGTGCAAAACTGATGAAACTTATTTACAATATTCAATTTTTTTCCTTGCTCATGTCACATTTGTTTACTTAGCTACACAAATACAGATACCTGTTGTTTGCATGTGCGCTGTCAGAACCTAGAAAATGGATAAAAGAATTAAAACGGGTGGCGTATGACCATTAAAAATTATTGATGCGTGACAACTGTCTAAAGTCACAGAAATCAACATCATTTCACTGGGTAAGCAGATTAAATCTAGCATTCTTAATGTCGAAATAAAAGATGTTACGTTGATGAATACATAGAGTCGACTGTGTTTATTTCTGTAAACAGAGAAGGGAGTTGCCTAGAATAACTAGGCAACTTACATTATTGGGGCGCGTAGATAAACAATAAGTGATGTCCCAAGCACACTTCATGCTTGGCCATTACAATCAACGCTGCGACAATACAAATTATAAATATGGCAACTTGATACTCGTACATAACAATTACAATTTCGATAAGAAAGGAAAGTTAACTCAAGGAACTAGAAACGGAAGGAAAGATCCGGTGCGATATAGTCTTCATTTCATTTTTTAGAATCATAAAAATCATTACAACGATGAGACTAAAGCTAATTTTACGGCAGCTGAACTTCGCCGCTGAACTGCAATTGACTCCAGCATTTCGTTAAACACTTCGCATAATTGCTTCAGAGTGGGAACTTTGCCAAGTAATAAAGTCGAAATGTAAATAAAAAAGATATATCACAATATATACAGTAACTATATATCCCTAAAAATTTCTTTTTATTTTATAAATTTATTGTCAACAAATACAATTCACTGTCATTGTTAACCAAAAAAAAAGCAAGCTATTTATCAGTAATCATTTATCAATTATTAAAATTTTTTTCTGGTTCGAAGCAAATTAAAATCCCTGGCGTAAAGTTGTGATGAAGTTATAACTTTTATACAGAAGAATATATACTGTAAACAGCAAATAACAAATTAGTATTGACACAAAAACTATTTCATAGTCACTTACTTGAATAAAATAACTAATTAATCGATCTTATTCTCTCCCGTTTATGCACACAAATCAGGATTATTGCAACAATAGCTCTTATGGTTTGTCCAGCAGCAATGCCCATCACCGCAATTACCAGTTTTGCACTTGTAAAAACCTTCGGGGCAGGTGTTGTGTGAACAGAATGGTGCAGTTCCAACCCATTTGCAAATGTCTCCAGCCAAAGCTGAAGACACTAGTGTTAAAACCAATAAAACACAAACGTACTTCATTATTTCAATGTTCGTCTGCAACAAAAATTAAAAACTGCGGCTTTATATACGAATTAAAAGTAAATAATCGATTAAAATCTGTTTATGCTGCCTTTGTAGATAAGTTGACTGAGCACCCAATAGAAATGGCCTGATAAGTATGACTGAAATTACCAAAAAATACCAATAAAAATATTGTGCTAATAATTTTAATTTAGCCAATACATATTTTTAAAAATTAAAAAAAAGATTACCATAAATCCCATAGAGTAGTTATTATTTTACAAAAACCCAGCAAAACTTCCTGCCGATTATTTGGTATCCGGACGCGAGTAGTGTTCGTAGGAAGTGGAAAGAAACAAAAAATGTGCCTGATTTTTGGAGCCAAACGAGTCATATAAAACTTAGAAGTATTACATTACACGTATATTATTTCCTGCAGCTGGAAAGAACATGTGTTCATTTTCTTAATCTCTTCTCGTGTTTCGCAAAAAAATAAACTTACATATTTCCCAGAAATATTGCAAAATTTCAATTACGTCACATAAAAGTGACACAAATAAGCAAAATAAGACTGAATTTAAATTACTGATTCAAAACAACATCTATCTTATGTAAAAAAAAATTTTTAATCAAATATTTAATACAATTTTACAAAATAAAACAGGTGAGAATTAAATTACATTAAAAAGCATTTATTGGATTTTTTCCCCAGGAAATAAACATCTGTGCAAAACTGATAAAACTTATTTACAATTTTCAACTTTTTTCCCTCGCTCATGATGCATTTGTGACTAGTAAAAATTATTTTTTTAAATTTAAATTCAAAATTCTTCTCCGTTCCATAAAACCCAACCTTTCAAACTTCACTGCCAAACTCAATAACTTTTATACATAATTCATTAAATTCTCTCGTTAAAAATAACTATTCAAATATATCCTTGTTTTTTCATTAAACTATACACATTCGAGCAAATTCGTTGAGCTGCAGAATCTACAATCGCGTCATTACCAAGTAACACTATTGAGTCCTTAGAAGAATTATTCCAAAGTTTAATAACCGAATATGAATTTATTAATTCTGAAGATTCATTCGTAAATAAAACATTCCGACTGGCGCGTAACCTAGGAAAGATTAAATTTTGTACTACTTCAAATTTTGCATTTGCACATTTTCCAAATGGATCACTTAAAACCAATAAAACATCGCCTTGAACTGCGGCGCAAGTGTCCTTCAATACGTATTCACCAATGTCGGTCTTCCTAGTGAAATTGCTTTGGAATATTTTTTTGTATTCTATCATCGTTAATATCGGAAAGCGGTGCCAGCGATCGAACGAAACAGCCGCAGTGATTTTGTATTTGTCTTTTTCCATCAATAACAAATTGCGATACTCAGAAATCGATTCCAAACACCACAAGTCGTTGCCGAGATATGTGCCTCCATATTGGCTAAGCAGTGCAAGCACAATGGCGTCCAAAACTACCTGAGCATTTACGAATTTATAGAATTTGGCACGATTTAATACATCGTACAACGGAGTCTTTAGCAAAGCTTGCGAAATCGAAATGTATTGTATATTTACATTTGATAGATTTTTAAAACTATTACCTATTTCTTTGATTTTGTATTCTCGTAAAGTGTAAACGGTAATTTGAGATTGCGGATGATGAAAAGCTGCAGCTTCAATAGCACAAGCCGTTCTTAGGTTAAAAAACCGTAAATCAGGAATGAGAAAAAATAATGACCGTCCGTTATAGGCGGAATTTTCTTGTGGTTGAGTAAAAAAATCTTTAAATAAATAAAAATGTCAACAAATACAAATTACTTATCTATCTGACGAGAAATTTGACTATCGTACCGTCATAACTTTCATTTTTGTTGTAATAAATAATGATTACAATCAACGAACAAGTAGCAAATAAAATGCCAAACAAACGCTTTCGAGCTCGGATGTAACAAATGAGGCGTTTGAAATTCATTTACAATAGGAAGGTAAGCACCATTCCGCTTGATTACGAGATTACTGATTTCCGTTGCCAGCGGTACCATCTAATATACACGAAACAAAAAATTATATTAATAAATTATATAGCAGAAAACTAATTATATCACCTTCCATTTTTGCGACCATTTTATCCAATAGTCAGCGAAGTGCGCTGTACAAATCCCAGCACAATTGGAGGTCAAATCAACGGTCCACGCACTTTACCCGTCCCAAGCATTTGTGAATCAACTGTTAATTCCACCAATAGGTAGCGTTATTGCCCATTACGCAATATCATTATATGTAAACATCATGGCCGAATACTCCAGATTTTTCTCGATTTCTCCGAAGACCATGTTAAATATTGGGTCACTGGCTTCAATTAGCAATCTTTCCAAAAGTGTTTGACAATTTCGTGAAAATGGAGCCGCCTGTTAAGGATAGCGAAAGTTCAGAGGTATACAAGATGCAACAGACCCTATTTATCACGTGTTATTATTTTTTGTGTTATAAATTTCAGAGTATTAAAGACGATTCTGACGAGAAAAATGTGAAGTCGACAGCTATAGTGAAATTTGCAGCGGTACAAGCTCCAGCAATGTATGCGGAGCTTCAGAGTAATACAGATCTTAACCTCCCACCTGCAAATTGGCTGCGAAAAGTGCAGGGTTTAGGTGGTTATGGCACTTTGGATATAAATACCCGAAATGAATTCTCCAGGTTTAAAAGCCAGCGTGGTTATATTTAAATTTGCTCATTTACTTTTTTTTTTATTTACATATTTTAGTTTTCACATGGCTAATAATTTTCCCGATTGTATCGGTGAAGTCGATGTCGTGTCAGCTGCGGAGGTAATTTACAATAATTTGTTGGTAATTTAATTGTAATGCGTTTTTTCTTTCGTAGAATATTAAAAAACTTTTGAAAATCCCATACAGTAAAGCTCAAGTGAGTATGCTGATACATCGTATTGGGAAAACAATTTTAGTCGATGAGTTCGACATTCACAAACATCTACTTCGAACATCTGAGGTAAAGGATTTTTTTTTTTTTTTAGTTAAACAATAATTAAAGTTACTCCGACTATTGCAGGACGATTTGCAGTGGTTAAAAAAATTTTATTTTGAACATGTATTGCAGTCATTAAGATTAAAGGTACGGTAATTATTTTTTATGAATTTAAAACGATAAAATTCAATTAAGCAATGTAGGAAAAGGCATTTCCGAGAAAAAACAAAAGCAGATATCACTTGCAACACAAAAGCATGTTTTCCAAATTTTTATATCACAGGTATATAATGAAATAGGTATTTTATTTTTTAGTTTGATTTTGTTTTTACTAGTATTGCAGACTACACAGAAACATCTAACTTTTCAGAGGAGAGTGATTCATCTCTTCTCATTAACCCTCAACAATTTTCAGAACAAATTCGGATAAATGAAGAAGAGGAGGAAGAAGAACAGGTTTGTAGGCTTCGGTGTAAATTAATTGATAAATTAAGTGTTACAAATATCAGGAAGATGGCCAAACGCTGTATGGCGAACACAAGTTTCTCAGGGACGTTTTATGGACTTTTGAAGACATAACCATGTTAATTGGCACGGATATGCCAATTTTCGGTGGTGGGAAGCGACCTTGTGTTAGTTTACGATTGCGGTAAACATAATTTAATGACAAATGTCGACCTAGCCGTAATAATTGTTCATAATTGATTCATCGTTTTTATTATTTTCTTTCAGGGACAAGAATAAACCCATCAATATTTTGACCGGGTTGGATTACTGGCTCGACAATTTGATGTGTAATGTACCAGAAATTATGATGTGTTATCACTTGGATGGAATAGTTCAGCAATACGAATTATTGAAAACTGAAGATATACCTAAACTAAATAACAACTGCAATTTCTCACCGAAGGTCATCAAGGATGTCGCTCAAAATATTTTATCATTTCTTAAGAGCAATGCTACGAAAACGGGCCACACTTATTGGTTGTTTAAGGGCAAAGACGATGATGTAATTAAACTATACGACTTGACAACGCTGTGTTTGGATAATATGATGGAAGGACAGGGCCAAAACCCATTTGCAATTCACGTGGCAATGCTCTTTTATACGTTGGCAAGGAATTTGCACGGCCAACCGGATTTGAGTAATAAAAATCGTGCCAATATGCACTTTTTTCTGGAAAAATGTATCCGCATGCTCGAGGATGCTGGAACACAACCCCAGGTTGGATAGAAATTATATTCGATTTTTTAATTTTTAATTTTTAATTTTTAATTCTTTAAAAACATTTTTATTAAATAGTTGATAGCGTCGGCGCAATTTTTGCTAGCTGATCTTCTAGTCAAAGGGTTTGCGGAAGACTTTTCTATCGAATTTGTTATGGAAGAATCAAATTTAAATTCGCACTCGTCGGACGAGTCGTCGGATGATAATTCATCGAACCAGAGCCCATCAGTGGAAGTGGAGTCTCTTCGCAAGGCGAATCGAATTCGAGGGGATGTTAATGATAATGCTTTAGTTACGAGAAAACTGACGGATGACCCAACCGAGAGATGTTTGCTCGCTTTAGAACACATTTTTAAGGTATAATGAATACACTTGATGGTTATCCTAGTTCTAATCGTTATTTTTAGGGTTTAGATTTGATTAATGAAAACCCAGCTGGGCGAGGGACTCCGGTATACGACGATGCGGAAAAGATACAATCTCGATTGGCCAAACCGTTTCAAGCTATTCCACTAAAATACTCATCATTAGCTTCCGCAAAATCAAAAAAATATTCCGATACAACACAAATAAAAGGGAGATATAACTGCGGACGGGGCAAAAACAAATGTTGGATTTCGTTGTCTCACCAACCCAATTGCCCACAAGCCAATATCCCCTGGCAAGTCAATTATAAACTACACTTGTTAGAGAAAGGAGGAATTATTCTCTGCTTTTTGGCCGAAAGAGCATTCTCGCAAGATCATCGTGGAATCGCTTTGCGGTACCTGCAGATGATTTTCATGTGTCTTGGTAAAACGTGCATAAAATTCATCCCGAAATCTTGCTCAATTGATTTTTATTTTCTTTTTTGCAGAGGGAATCGAGGCCATTAATGCCACTTGCGAAGGATTCAAAGTCGATTCCAGCTTATTGCCAAACGCCTTAGGGTTAACTGGAGACGTGCACTACATGTTGGCAAAGTTCCATCAGAATGAAACTCTATACGTTGAAGAATTTGAACATTTACCGGACGGTTGGGAAATTTTATCAGCTAGTATTCCGAAACACGATTTATGTTTCACAAGTAAACCGTTTAGTGGTTATTTTACCTGACTGTTTAATCACTTTTGAATTTAAATTTAGGTTATGCATCTTTTTGGGACGTAAGAAAATCAGTAGAAGAGCATTTATTTGTTAGTACACAGTGTTACGAAGAAGCCTTGTCCTACACTGTCGAAAATGAAGAGGAAATCAAACGGTTCAAGAAACGGCACGGAAACGCCTTAAATGATCTCGGTGTCATGTACATGAACAATGCCAGAACGTTATACGAGGAAAAAGGTAAATTTAATTCATAAAACACGCGAAATAATATTTAAAAATGATTTCCACTTAGGCTTGTTGACGAGTAAAGTTCGCACATTGTATAAAAAAAGCTGCAATAACCTAAGCGCTGGTGTGGACGCTTTTAAAAGCATCGGCGACCAAACAAATGTCGCACTTCTGAGCTCTAATTTGGGTCGCTTAATGCGGTTATGTGCTCATTCCGAGGCTTCACCTAATGGCGAAAGAAGAGAAGAATTCAGCACTCAAGAACGACGTCACTTTCAGAAAGCAATATCTTATTACGAAGCAGCGTTGGCTGCGCTAAGCAACAAAAACACAAACTTCCCCATATGGCAATCAGTCACGTGGGATTATTCCACTACTTTATTTACGATGGCTACAATTTTACAAGATAATGCCCCACTGTCAAGCAAATCTCAAGAAGATGTAATTATACTCGTATAATTACGATTACACCTTAATAACTTTAAATTATCAGGTAGAAACTGAGGTGGCGTCTCTTTTGAATCGTGCCTTAGCACAATGCAATTTAGATGGGTCTAGTTCAACTCAACCACTTTATCAATATCGTGCTGCAACTATTCATCACCGATTAGCTTCTTTATATCATCACGCTGTGAGAAATCAAGTAAACAATCGAAATATAAAACGTTTTGATTAGTAATTAATTTAAGAATTTTTAATTCTGATGTAGATGGTTGAAAATATGCAAAAACAGAAGCAATTACGGTTGTTGGCCGAAGAACATTATAACAAATCGAGCGAATTGTTTTCACTTTTAGAACATACAGCTGATTATCTTCGCGTACAGCTTGAACAAATTGGAATGCATGAATATTTTCTTCAAGGTTGATTAAGTCTATTTGACAAATATTGACCAATTCAGTTAAATTTACTTTTTTTCCCCCAGATAAACAAAGTGGGCCATCGCGCACAAAACTACTAAAACATATATTGAAGTTAGTTTTGAACACCGAGGATGTGTTAATACCTTCACAAATTACCAAAGATGGTGATTCGAATAAAGATGAACCAGACGAAGAATTTCTTAATTTATTGTCTATTCTCGAAAAACGACTCCAAGTTGTTCTTCTCAGCCTCGTCAAAGCTAATAAAGGGTTATTTAAAACAATTAATTATTTGTACTGCGGTACACTAATAGTTTTATTTTCATTGTAGGAATGCTCAGCAACTGCATTTCTATAAACATTTGTATAGTTTGAGTCTCATAAAGTCGTCGGTGAAAGACGATAAAAGCAGTTGGATTCATGATGTTACATCTGCATTAAAAAATGTAAAAGAAGCCTATACGAACATTGAGGACAGTGAAAGCTAACTTATTAAAAATGGACTTAAATTAACTAATTATTTTTAAATATTTTTCAGTAATAAAAATAGTTTTGTGATTCCTTTTATGTTGAATAAAGTATTTTTTTTCAAAAAGAATATATCCTGTGCATTGAAAGCCATTTCCTGAAATTTCAAATTGGCACCATGAACTTCTTTGGAGCTGTGCTCCCTTTCTTTTTAACTTTATGGACTATATCAAGTAATATTTTATTTATTTATTTTATAACGATTTTTACACAAAACTATTTATTTAGATGGAGATGTTAGATTTGTCCGAATTATGAATGGAACAAAAGTTTTAATGCGAGAACATTCTGACTATTATTTGGTATGTAAAGTAGTTGGCAACAATTACATAATTCAGTGGGCAAAGCGAACTGATAATGGCAGTTTGACCACCTTACCATATTCTGCCAATCTTACACGTTTACTATTTAATAACACAACTGTAAACGATGAAGGGAATTATGTATGTCAAGCTAAAGGGCCCCTTGAGTATTCATGGACAGATTCGGCAGATTTACACGTTATTCTAGGTATTGAGAGAGAAATATCAATAATTTAATATTCGTAACTTCATTTAATTTCCTCGCAGTTCCGTCGTATTATGCATTAAATGTTAAAATAATGAATTCAACCAAAGTAGATATTCGATTAAATTTTAACGACACTCTAGTCTGTCAAGCAGATAGAAATAACACCCAATTCCAATGGGCAAAGAAGAATTTTTTTAGCACTACGATTCTTCCGGAAAAAACCCATCGACTAACTTTTATTAACATGATCCAAAACCAAGAAGGGAGATATATCTGTCGAGCGAAGTCAGAAAACCAAACTGATTGGATAGATTCAACACCAGTCACGGTGACAGCTAGTAAGTAATCGAATAGTACAACCTAAACGATGTTGAAATTAAAATTATTTTCAGTCTCTAACGTGACTCGGAAAGTGAACTTGATTAACGGTAGCCACGTTGCAATTGCCGAACACTCAATTCATGCCTATCTGTTGTGTGAAGCTGATGGCTACCACACAGTATACAGATGGGCAAAAGTAGATTTCTGGGGGAAGATTTTCCCAATTGAGAAAAGCAGTAGCAATCGTTACTACTTGATCAACGCCAGTACCTTGGACGAAGAAAGATACGTCTGCCAAGCGAAATCTCTAAACCAACTGAAATGGGTTACATCAAAATTCGTCTTTGTTAAAGTATTACCGGGTAAACCAGTCGTGATTATTTGATACAAACGCGAGTTAAAATACCTCAATTCACTCTTTTAGCCGAACCTTTGGTGCGCGTAGTCAACGACTCAATTATATACATTTCTGTGGGAACTAAAGGCAGCTATTTACAATGTCAGTCTCAAGTTCCGGCACTGGAATATCGTTGGGTTAAACGCGTGTGGTGGACTACAAAATCACCTTTACCTCAAAGTAATAATCTTCAACTGCATCTACCCTCAATCACATCGGAAGTTGCGGGTCACTACGCGTGTCAAGTAAGCGTTCTCACAGCATTGGGCAAAGTGAACTGGTTAACTTCGTCGTATGCCGAAATCAGAGGTTAGATTGTCAAACGACATTTTAACTAATATTGCATAAAAATCTCGTTTTGTCTTCCTTTTTCCGCAGCTGTAGTTCATGTCAGTGAATCCAGCCGAACAAATCCAGAATTTAAAACGTTGATAACCATTTTGACCTTAGTGTTCTTCAAAGAAATAATAATATCACGAAATTAAATCTTAAATAGTTTTATAATCTGTTTCTGTTTAAAATTTCTCTTTTTTTTTTTCCTTCTTTCCTCCCATCACTTAATTATAATGCATTTTGCTTCAGTTTCCGTTTCAAATGCTTCGGCTTATTTTTTTTACCGTAAGTAGGAACAAAGTTAAGTGCCGATGTTGAAGGACTATTTGAAGCGGCTTCTGGTACTCCACTATTTGCACTTTCACTATTTGCAGTATCTGTTGGTGCTGTTTGAAATCGATTGGCCACTAAATAAGAAAATACAAACGAATAAAAAAAATAAGTGTTTTACAACAATCAACTCGACTTACCAGAACTCATGTCTCTAACACCAAAATTCTTGCTACGATTATCACCACCGCAACATATTGTAAATGCAGAATCGGGCGATGCTTGTAGACAATACAATTCTCCCTAAATTAGAAATGTTATTTAGTAATTCCAACCAAATACCGAATTTACAAGTTACCATGTTCATTGGTTTTTCAGAAACAAACACAGGCGTCGTTCTAATATCCCACATTTTGACTGTTTTGTCGGTTGATGCAGTCATTAAACAACCCGCACATTTCGAACTAAGAGCAAGGCCGGTACACGCTGTCGAATGAGCACTAACGGTCCAAATAGGGTCAGTGGTACGAACATCAACAGCATACACAAATCCTTTATCTGTACTTGCCTAAAAAGTAAAAATAAATACCACCTTCGATATAATTTCTAAAAATTAAATTCTTACATAGAAATAAAATGGATTATGATGATCCCACAAGACACGTTCAACTTCTCCATCAAATTTCCAAATTTTGTTTGTTGGATCTTCAATCCGACAATCAAATAATTTAGCCGTACTAGTTAGAATAAATAATTAATTAATTAATAATTCCGATAGATTTATCAGTAATTTCCTATATTTACCAATCGTAAGAGCCAGCAAGTAAAGTTTGTGCTTCAACTGGATGCCATTCTAATGTTTGAACTTTATCGGTGAATTGTTTTATGCTTCGCACCACTGATCCTTCAGCCATATCCCATATTGCAACTGTATTGTCAGCTGATGCACTGGCTAAAAAATTTCTTCACGGCAGAAATATTTAGTTCTAAAACTTTCACGTTTAATTACAACCACAAACCGAATTGTTTTATTCCACGATAGATCCAGCACGGCATCGGTGTGACCCATGGATTCGTTTAGTTTAGCTCGTTTGCTTTTTTTCGTTAGGGGTTTGCCAAGCTTAAATACAGGCTCCAAACAATCAACAACATCTATATCCCATATTTCAATAATCGGTGTCATGTTTCCGACAGCGATTAAGTTTGCGGGAGTTTCTTCTGCAGGATCAAAATTAAGCCATTCCGTACACAGCGCAACTGATGAAAGCATTATGCTGTGATGGACATACAGATAATCTTTCGAATCGTTATAAACTGAAATATTAAAACATAAAATCTAATCAATTATTTTTCTTCTTTTTTTCCTTTTAACCAAGTTACCATAAACATCAAGTTCACTACAATCCACTTCAACATGGCTGACAACTATTAAATTATCGTCGGTATGAATTTCGAAGTCTTCATCATTCTCATCGTCTTCATCCTACATTAATGAAAAGTTTCATCCATTTTCTATTTAATTTTTATAAAGATTATATAAACTACTTTTATAGTCATATGCGGATCTTCTTCATTACTAGCGTACAAAGTTAATCCAGCCAGACCGGCTAAAGGTCGAACTGCAGCATCTTTAATAAAAAAAAAAAAATTAATAAGTCATTCCTTTCAAAGAGGAAATTAATGAATTTTCGATTTTACCATCTTCCTCGTCGTAATTATCCATATCGTATTCATCTGAAATGTTTTCAGCGGGTTCATTTTCAGGATTTGAATCATTGCCGTCCTCCGATGCCTCATCGGCTTCCAAAGATCTACACGCGTAATAAATATTTGCATAACAAATTAAACGTTGAAAACGAACTAATTACTTGAGTTGTTGTCTGTTCGCTTCAATTATTTGTTTTAATTCCTCCTTCGTAATTGCCACCTAGTTGGAGGAGAAAATAAATGAAAACTCGGACAATTCACAAGCTGTTTGAGAGATTTACCTTTTCAGGAACTCTTCTAGCTACTCCTTTTTTAATCCATGTTACACATGGAACAAAATTCATGTTTTCTACGTTCAATAAACGAATCTTGCTAGATGTTCACAAAACAGATTCTCGCAATGGTTTTAACCACGTGCAAGAAAAATAATTGGTATAGCCCAGCAAGGCCTACAAATATTAATGAAACAGGCGTAGTGAGATGTTTCAAAAGTATCACACCAGAGGGTGTTGCTGACACATTTTATATACGGTAGTTTGTTAGAACCCATTTTTGAAGTACGCTGTAATAATATTCAATTTTTCTCATCTTTTAACCTCATGACTGCATCAAGAAGTTTCACTTCTACCGTGTGGTTTTTTAAGCACATCCTCATTTTTTTAAAGCATAAATTTTTTTTATGTGATTATTAAAAAAAATACGTCGCAAAAGAAAAGTAAATCGTCTTACACTAAGAAAATACCGGTATGTATAAAATATTTATTTGTTTTTATTTTTTCCTCGAAGAATTAATTTGGGAATTTAATAATCTGCCTTAGAGTTTTTTGTTTTAAAAATTAAGAAAATAAGAAAATTAAAAAATACTTTAATAATCGTTTCTTCTGCTTCATAACTAATTAAATAAATAACTAATGGCAAGCATATCCAGTGCCTAATTAGTTATTTTCCCCGCATTTACATTTGCCTTTTTAGTCAATTAGGCTGAGTAGACGCAGTAAAAAGCAAACCATTGCCCTAACCAAAGGGAATAAGGAGATTGCGCACTCGTTTTCTTGTTATAACTTAAGAGTAAAGTTCCATGGGACCTAGGTTCACGTAGATAAACGAGGGAGCGCAATCTCCTTATTGTCGTAATGAAAGTAATTGGAATTTAGAAAGCGTATTTACTTAGGAAAAAGTTGGTGTAATTGCTTTTTAGAATTCTAGTCGTGTGGAATACAATGTGCAACCCTAAAAACCTTTTTTTTTTTTAGACCTTAACCGCCACTTGAACGATCTGATATTTAATCTAATTAATAAATACAAAACTCCGTCAGATTAGATTTAAAAAAATTAAAGGGCTGTCGAAAGGAAAGAAAAGGTCACGACGACGGCTGCTACCTTTATAATCAGATTTACGAAACGTTTGTAAATTTGCCGTGTCAATTACCATACAGCACTAGTTTGATGAATGATGTCGGAGTGTAATAAAGTCTGCGATTACGTCATTACGAATGAAGAAACAAGACTGCATAGATAAGGAGGATTCACTCGCTTCGCTCGCTCATCCAATCAAGAAAACAACTATAATTGATTTCATGATTCAGCAAATCAATAGGATAAAAGCCAATAAAAATGCATTACCATTCAAACTAAAGTTCAACTACAAAACTAGTCATTAATTTTAATCATTTAATCATTTCCAAAAAAAAAAAACAAGTACCAAACCAAAAATACAATCTAATCTAATATTTTTAATTTAATTTTTTTTTAAATTTTGAAAATGCTGCATTCGGTTGCGGTATTTAGTGCTATTTTGGCAATGTAGTCACACGAAATGGTCCGCCCACCGGTTTAGTTCGAAAAATTTCAGATGCAAATGCACTCGTGTGCTTAATTCCAGGACTGTGTTTTATGCCCAAAAGAGAATTAAGTTATACATTTTTTTGTGCACACATCTTCGCTCGCTTCTCTGTAAAACATTATTCGATAATAAAACGACACAAAGTGACCGACCAGCTTTCCACTTCCCATTAACCGTACTTTCAACATAACAATTTATTACCAGAACAATAATTATAATTACTTCTGGTTTAATTAGGCTTCTTTCATGAAATAGTATTTCTGTTTATAGTCTTCCAAATCCTTCAAACACCATCCACTACAAATTTATTCTTCCTTATCTGTGTCTCTTACATATTCAGTCCCGAATTTAAAAAATTAAAAATAAACTGAATATATATATATATATATATATATTTTTATCTCGTAGCATTTTCTGATAAATAAGCACTTGACCTGCTACTTCAGGGCGCGGTTGTTTTGCCAAATATTTTTTTCAATTCAATATGCAGTTGTTCCTTTTTTCGTACAAGAACATCTTTTTCCACAACTTTTTTCCATTCTATTTTGAAGTCTGCGTTGAAGTGGGTGAATCTTCTGAATTAATTCATACGTGCTAGGGTTGTTGCCCTGGAAACGGTATTCGAATATTTCACCGTGTAACGCACTGTACGATAAACCCTTGTCACCTGCAGTTTTCTCCATCGGTGTAAATTCATGGGATTTTCCATTTCTTCTTCCAGGGCTTTGCATCGAGTTCTTTCCCTCATCAATTCCCTCTGCATGTGATACAACTCGCGTCGCAAATCGATTATTTTGGATGCACTAGCGACATAAAAATCAAGTTTAAAAAATAAAAGAAAAAGAATAAAAAAAAAACCAAAAAGAAGCATTAATATTTAAATTACTGCAACCGTCGACTACGAGGATAAATCAATGCAGTTATGCGCGATAATCAATGGCATCAAATAGCTTTAAATTATTAAACTCATTAATCCACACCCAAATGGCCTGTGCTGCACTGATTAATTTCCCAAGAGTAACGAAATAACAGCCATAATTTCCAACTATTTAATATCAATTTCTTTCCTGACAATTTTTAATCAGTTTACCATACGTGTGTGGATCAGTCAGTTTAAAAGGTCATCAACTGACTTTATTAAAACCAACAAACAGCTTACGGTAAAGAATAAACTCGCAAGTTGTAATAAATCAAGTCTAATTCGATAGCGTCTATTTCCAACTTGAACTCATGGTTCAATCTACTAGCACACTTGTTCCTCTCGAGATCTGTCGGTATCTAAAATCTATAAATCCACCTGATGCATAACCTCTGGCAATGTCATGAAATCAACCGCCACATGCAAGCACATGTTCCGACATCGAATGAAGAATGGGTTGGGTTTGGGTACACCGACTACCGACCAGTATTGATTCACCTGCGGCCTGACCGTAAGAAAAAAAGGGGAATATTTTAGCCTTTTCCTTCAAAAACATCTAGCTTCAATTTACCAGCAAACATCTTTATTTTTTTTATGGCTTTGGATAGATTAGATTAGAAAATCAGAGCTTCGCTGCTGCAAACCATTAAGCCTAATTACCGTACGGTACCAGACTAAATTCCCTGCGCCTTTGCAAACACTTTTCTTGGGTCATTAAGTACACGCAATTTCACATATTGGAGATTTGCTAAAAGGGACTTATTCAATTTTCATCAATTAAAGATTTACCTTCTAGACAAAATGACCATGTTTCTTCTTCGAGTTCTGTGAATTTCCAATTTTAGTAACCGGATGTCGGTAATCCATTACCCTCCATTACTCCCCATCATCTTTTCGAAGAGTGGATTGAAAAACTTGAATTATTTGGTAGAGTAAAGTCATTTTTTCATTTTGTTTAACCAAATGCCTCTTGTTAAATTTAAATAAATAAATAACCGAATAAATAAATTTTCAATTCTTCCACTCTTTCAACCATATCTTGAACCACACCTTGCAAAGTGCGATTGAATGTTCTTTGTTCGGAAGAAAATGCTTCTATTTTCTCTTTTATGTTTGCAGTGTGTTCTTTAGCATGAACTAATTCTAATTTAACTGTTTCTTTCTCCCGGCCAAATTTTTGATTGACTAAATGCTCTCGAGTTAGCGTTTTCGAGTTAGCGTTGTGTCTTTAGCAATCCACTCACCTCATCTTTAAGATGCTCGATTTGATGCGTGAGAATTTTCAGTTTTCCTTTCATGACACTTCGTCCTTTAAAATAAAGCAGAACCATAACATCGAATACTTTAATTTTCTAATCATCTTTCTATTTACCTGAGTCTCAATTTAATTTTTATAGAAATTTTTATCACTTCTCACTGATTCGTAAATATTAATTTTCTGCCTTTAACTTGCTTTCTGCATCAAGCAGTCTCTTCTTAACTTCGTATGTTTGAACACCTTTCAGTTTCTTCTCATCTTTCAGCAAATTTGTCTGTCAAAATCAAACTTTGAAAGTCAACAAATTCTCTACAAAATTCAATTACGTTCAACTCAAATCTTATTTTCACACAATGTATCTGCAATGCTGGTACCTCCAATTTAAAAAAGAAAAACATAAAAAAGAAATAATCCTCTTACTTTCTTCATGTAATCACTTGCTTGACTAAGAAGTCTACCACGCTTTTTTTCCAACATCACAATGGTTGATTTCTTTTTTTCAACTTTAGTTTTTATGTTCTGAAACTCCATTTCCATCGAATGGCAAGTGGCGGCTCTTTTCCATGTGCTGGATGACAATTTGAAATCTATGCGTTGTTTATGTCATATCCATTTCTTTTTTACCGTACATTCAAACTGTCTCTTGAAAGCTTCGATTTCTGAAATAATTAAGTCAAAACCAGTTGGTACATTTCCGGAGCACTTTACCTACACTGTGCATTGTGATGTCCGCCATTTTCAGTTCTTCTCTGCTCTGTTCCAGTTCGGATTTTTGTTCTTCTATATGTTGTTTTTTGCGTTAGAATATCGCGTAGCTTTAAAATCTTTCCATTTAGTTATTCGAGATGAATCATTTCATATTTTTTTGCCTGAAATAAATAAAAAGTGAATTTAAAAAAGATCACACGAAACCAGAACAGAGAATGAAAGGCTTATCGATCAGAGAAACTCTTCACCAGCTTTATAGAAGGTCATACCTTGAGCTCAGTGAAAATTTGACAATTATCTCGCATTGACTGTTCCAAATTCTGTAGTTTAACTTCGGTTCCTGATGAAGTCGCAGTAGTCGTAAATTGAGCACTTCCCCATCCTTACCCATTTGATCTCTCTGAATCTGGACAGTGATAGAAGAGCTTCACATCAATTATGATTTGCCTTTGCCCTAATTCGATTCCTACTTTGTTTTCTTTTAGCTTATGATCTAAAATCAAAATGTTCTCTTTAAATTTGCTCACTTGTTGCTGCTGTTACTGAATTTTCCCTGTCTTTTGATCTAGTTCGGTTTTCATTGTTTTCACGTCCTTCTTAATTTCGCAAGTCGGCAAGACTCTTTTTGAAGGTCGTTACGTTTCTTACAGTTTTCTTAGTTGAACAAAGCAAATTAAGCATGTAATTTCAGTGCTAGATACTACAAAGTATGCAATTTTTTTTACTTTTTGCTATAAAGCTGAAGTACCTGTTTGACAGTTTCTTCAAATTGTTCCTTCCGATTTTTAGCATTTTTAAGTTGTAAAGTGACCAATCCCACACTATCTTTCAGTTTGAGCAATTTATTCTCGAGTTGATCTCTCTGTTTTAATATCCCATCACGGTCCCCTTGCAATTCGACAACAATAAAAATGGTTTTGAGACCCTCCGTACAGTCCCTACGCAAACCACGACCCACCGGAAGTCCTTTTCCCGACCCCATCTTGTTTTGACCGGAAATAAAATATTCGCTTTACCAACCTAACCACGCTCGTCTCGTTTCTTTATTCTTACAGTGCTTACAGGTTTGTATATCATTAACAATCCATTTGCATAGTTTATATTTCGCCAAATGCAATTTCAACTTCATTTAAAAAATGTATTCAAATGTCAAAAAATGTATGTGCGACGGGTCGATTTTGTACACATTCGTAAGTTTGCTCAAAATAAAATAAAATAAAAATAAAAATAAAAAAATCCCCCAAAGGAATTCAGGAATCTCGGATAAAATATCCAACCCACACGAAAATCTTGGCAAGAATTATTCCCAAATATTGGCATCTCGACTTCTCCCTCTACGCTCCCGCATATTTCAGAATGGAATAACGAGCGGAGATGCAATAAAAATTTTCCTATTTCCACTGAGATTTTTCCTCCGCATTCATCAAACGCACCAGTTTCTTTACATAAAAAAATCTAATTTCTTTTGCTGCTATAACGCGAGCCAAAACATCATATAGAACTTTCACGTTTGCTCTATATTGATTATTTTATCACAGTAATTTGTACCGTGCATTAAAAAAATGTGCGTGCTCTCGAAAAGTAAAAAGAAAAATCTCCCACAAACGTAACGTGTCTCTAAGCAAAGCAAACTAAAGCTTTACATAATAGGATTAACGGAAATCTTTTTAAAACACAGCTGTCACTGCCTTTTGTTTTTACTTTAAATTAAATCCAAATGAATATTTTTTTTTCAAATAAAGAAAGTGCTCCTAGCTCAGAAAAGTCAAATTCTATTGAAAATTCAATATATCAATACCGAATGAATACCGAACATAAAATTGCACTTATTCGAGCACACACGCTTCGGGTCCTCATTGGAACTTGTTCGTAAGTCGTTCTTATTCGATGTAATTCGGCCTCTAATGTTACTGCAGTTGCTTTTCTTGAACTTCATCGTGTTGTCGCCATGCCCGATCGATTTCCTAATTTCAATTTCTAATTAAAAATTTGCAAGATGTGTCAATAAAGGGCAATCCACAGACATATTTCTTCTTTACCTTTTGCAAAATGGCAATCGTAATTTGATCATCTTGCTGGATCTTTTGAGCATCTTCCAACCGAGTTGCATTCAATTTGCTCTTGACAGAGTATCTTAATGTTTGTCAATCATACGTCGACCTTCGTACGATCAAATTTTATTTCAGAACGTTTCGATTTCTGTTTATGTGTATTTTTACGTTTGATGTTGCCTCTATCTCTTTGAAGACCATCATAGCAATACAAATCAAATGGACCGGCTTATGTGGTTGTATAATTCACTCAGTTTTTAATTTTGCTTCGGATTGCACTGCAGTACAATAAATTTCAATAAATTATTACATTTAATTAGAGTTTTCAGACAGATAGTTAGAGTACCGTAAGTAGATAATGAGATAAATAATTGTGGATGTGTTATGAAATGACTTACCACTGGCATCGTGCAATCAATAACTGCTCACATCATCACTTACCAAAGATAAATCGGTTCACATTTTTCTACAACATAATCAAAATCCCAAATATCAACCAACCATGACAAATCGAATATAAGATTGATGGTGTTTCACCAACTTTCGAAAAAAAAACATCTTTACATTTCCTGAGTTTACAACAAATATTACTGAAATTTATCAATCTCATATTTATTTCCCAAAAATGATTTATTTTATAGACAGAATTCATATAAAGTAATTAATTTAAGCGAACTAGGCTTCGAATTCGTCGAAATCATTTTCATCAAAAAATTTATCCCATCCTGCGTCGTGATTGTTCCTTTAAATTTTAAAAATTTAATTTAAATGAATTGAAAAGTATGTTTGTCGTACTGATGGATTTTTTTTTCTGGATGACGCGTGCAGTTTGGATATTCAAGTGAGCTGAAAATAAACAAAAGCTTTTGTTATCTCGTTTCATTCTTCCCTAATGCATATTAAAATCTCAAAGCGCTACAGTCGATACTTACTGTATTTACATCTTACAACTCACGATTAATTAATGTTTGGGCAACAGCTGTAATAATTTGGCGCAAGATACGCTTTTTACTTTTGTCATTTTTTTCATTTCTGTAATCATCTGTTTGCACCTTTTCACGCCTAATTACTTTTAATTACTAATTTGCTTCGTATTCATGAAAGCAGCCAGTCAGAAAAGCACGTTTAATTACTCATTCAGCTTTCTATGTACATGGACATATTTCACATTCAAAAACTTATATATTTTTCTTATAAAAAAGTTTCAACATATTAAATATTTACTAACACTTAAAATTCTTAATACCAAACTTGTCACGAATCGACTATCAACTATCAAAATGTTAGATTCATGTTTACACGGTTTTGGCTGACCATTTTCACTTATTAATTCATGACGAGTAAAATAAATACCATACCTTTAGTGTAAAAAAATGTTGCTTCTGCAGCTGGAATTATCTGACTCCGTTCAGTCCTGATGATTTGTTTACATTACGTTAAAAACACACAGAAAAATGACGAATGGTTTAATCTGCATCAGTCATATATAATGTGACGCGCACAATTGCAGCATTAAAGTTATGAAATGAGAAATTATTATGTCGCAATTCAAAAAAAAAAAAAGAATGCAATGCTTTCAAATGCAGAAACAAGTGCTTCATCTGCAATTTCATTTTAAAATTCTACCGTTCTCATTTCTCATAATAGTACATCACAACTCTCAGAGCGACTTTTAAAAATAAAGAGAACTTAATACTCATTCATATTGCTAAGTAGCGCTAATATACCGTAAATCCTCTGCTTGTGCGCGGGTCCCCAATAGACCACGGGTCTCTATTTAAGTGCGGGAGAAAAAGCCAGTAGTGCATGGGCCTTTATTATAATGCGGGGCGTTATAATAGAAACCTGCTTTCATTCATCTTCATAATTCTGTGGTTATTTAAATTTTTTTAAATTTTTAAGTGTAAAGAGAAAATACTTAGCGAACATTATCAACTAAACTAATAAATATTATTAATTTAAAAAGACATTGAAATAATTTTAAGATGGCAGCAATTTACAGGTTTCTCAAAATTCGTGTTAGTGCAAACACAACATAAATACCAATGTTAATTCACCATTAATGCGCGGGTCTTCAATAAAGCGCAGGTCTCTAATAAAGCGCGGAAAAAATTTGATTGTGCCTATAGTGCACCCGCGCACAACCAGAGGATTTACAGCAATAATAGTAATAATAATAGTAATAATAATAATAATAATAATAAAATTGAAATAAAAGTCTTTAAGCCTCTTTCGATGCGAATGGCTTTGCTCCTGTTAACCTGAAATCGCAGATAAAGGCAAAAAATCCATTACATTGAACAATCGCAATGTACTCCACAGGTTTCACACTAGTTGCCTCAAATATATTGCATACATTTGAGGAAGATTTACTCATTCCGTCATGCTGCCTCCCACAGTCAACAGCAGATTACCTAATTTATGAGCAATTATACGCTCTTATCAAAGTGTAGCTTTGCTGGTAGTTGACGCCTGGGCGCCAGAGATTACTGTCTTATTGAGTCCCCAAACCCTACTTCCTCATATGCAGTCAACCAAAGAGGAAATTGGTGCTGGGTGCAATCTTCACGCCCACACATTTGCTCCTCTTGGTTTCCATGATCCAGTTGCCCTCGAAATTGTGCTGCTAGGTCACATTACTTAGCCTACTGTAAAGTAAGGAACAAAACACGCTTAATCGGCGACTTGTTTTTATAGCGATTTAAACATAGTAATCGAATTGTTTTTACTTTATATACAGTTCTTTTATTTATTCGATAATGCAATGTTGGACATTCAAAAGGAATTGCAAAAGGCAAGAGAATCCGGAGGAGTCATTGTATTTGTTGTGTATTTTTCTCTATTCTTGGATAATATGCTTTTGACTGTTGTTGGTAAGTACCATTTGAAATGACACATTTAAAGCATCTCAATGGTTTTTTTTTTTCTGTTTTAAAAACTGCGTGTTAAGTAAAAGTTTTTACGAATGTGCGCGCGTTACTTAGCTATACATTGTTTTGGTTAAGATAAATTTAAAAACTTTACACAGCAGCTGCATTTTTTAAAAGCTTGGTTCACAAAGCTTGAGTGCGAAGTTACGTTTACTGCAATCTGTAATGCGTCTAAGCATTTGCTTAAAGGTCAAACCTTTTAAAGAGATACTTTCACTATTGTAATTATTTTATATGGATATACTTTTAATTCATATACATTTTGTTTATTTTGTTTAGTGCCAATAATACCAGACTACTTGTACAATATGGATCACAATTTAACGCTATCTGGAAGCAATACTAATACTCGCACAGCTCTTAATTCCTCACACTTGAATGTGAGTCAAGAAACATTTGATGAGAGCCTTTTACCAGAAGACATAATCAATGAAAACGCCCGTGTGGGATTATTATTTTCATCTAAAGCTCTCGTGCAGTTGGTAGCTAATCCATTTGTAGGAATCGTGATTAACAGGTAGATTATAACTCGATTACAAGGTGTAAAGAATATTAAGTAATAAGTAGTACGGTTTATTTGCAGAATAGGTTTCACAATTCCAATGCTTTTTGGTAGTGCATACCTTTTCGTATCTGCAATGGGTAAATTAACGTTTATTTATTTACGACATTTTTTTTTTTATAACTGACAATCATCTAAAATACACAAAAGTAAAAATCGTGTTAAAAATTAAAAACAAATTGTTTTATTTATATTTTTAGTGTTTGCAATTAGCAAAACGTATGGATTACTTTTCTTTGCAAGAAGTTTACAGGGAATAGGATCTGCGTGTTTCGCAATTTCAGGTAAGTGTAAAAATCAATTGTTTTTCATTTTGTACGTTTCATGCACTCAATGATGCTTAGAAAACTATATGAAAAAATCTTAAACCAACACCTATTTTTTTAAATTTTTATTATCATTAATTGGAAAAAAACAAATTTTATTTAGATTTGGTACCAAATTTTTTTGCACAACAAACAAATTGATTTTTCAGTTTTACTAATGCGCAGTGTTTGTATGTCACATGCCATACAAATGTGTCAAAATAGGAGTGTCTGTTTATCTTTCATCTTTTCTAAATTTTAACGTAAACTATTGTTGTTGTTGTTGTTTATTTTGGACAACAATTTGGATCATTGAACACGCAGATGATTGATTATAACAAACTGCTGATTTGCTCAAATAACAAATCTACTCATTAAAGACAAATATGATTATCATCATTAGCAATTTGCATGCACACACCATTGAAAAATGTGCTACCGATTAGAAAGGACAATGGCATTAATCCATGTCCACCAAAAAGTGCTTTCGTTTCAAACAATTTCAAATAAACAAATGAAAACACGTTTCAGATAAAATCACTTTCTGAATGAATCAAGTTGTAATTTCAACTGTAATGACAATTTCAAACCTAAAAAATATCTTAACAAATTATCCTCAACTTTATTCTATTAAACATATTTAATGCTTTAATGTCACTAATACAATGTTCTACAAATTTCACCAGAATCACTTTGTAAATGAAATTCTCGACGCTTTACGACGTTTTTCAACATTTATTTTATGTCTTGCAATTTTATTAGTTACACTTTTTCTACACTTAGAAAGCATCTTCGTCAAATTTTACTTTTAGAAAACCACACAAAAAAAGTTACCTTGTAATTACGGTGCAACCGCTTATCGAAATTACGAGCGCAAATAACAGTTATTTTATATAATTTCATTGCTAGTTGTTTACTAATATTTTTTTTTTTAATGTAAAGAAGGAGAAATTATGTTTTCGTTGGCCGATCCTCTTCCCACACACCACCCGCTATGTGCCCTATTTTACAAGAGAATTATATGTTGCCGACCGCCCTAATTAAACCCCTTGACAACATTTATATGGTAGGAACAATAGCTGTTTGTGTTATCGTCTTCCAACGGATAAAGATGTTTACATTCTTGCCACGTTCTAGTCTTACATTAACTGCATGAAATGTTTTTTTTGCGTAAATAAACATTCTGAAAGCTGGTATTTCATGTACCAGTGTGCGTGCATACATAGATAATGCACATTTATATTTTATACGAGAAGTTGCAGTAATGTTGCTGTTTACTCGGACGACGGATCAGGTCGAGTGATTCTTTATTTGAATTTTTGAAATTTTTGAATTGCCTATTATTCTAGTCAATTTCCATGAGAAAATGATGGTTATGTTGTAAAGTTGCAACATTTCAACTTCACTCATTACAGCACACCCGTGAGATCTAATTGTTGCCTGCGCCGCTGCCCCGTGCTTTGCACACAGCACCACTGTCGAGCAGCAAAGCGCAGCGGAGCACACCACCGTACCGCTGACGCAAACAAAAATCTTTAAATAAATTAACAGTTAACAAACGGTGAGCTCTTCTCTTTTTATTTCTTTGCATAGATAATTATTAATTCATAAAAAAATATTAACTACAACTACGATAATGTTTCTTGCGCTCGTGGTATTGCTGGTGACAATCTCTTTATTCTAAATTAAAAACCTAATCCTCATGAATAAATTGTGAAATTCAATATCGCTTATTGTGTCATTGAAAACGCTTTCATTGTCTAAAGAGTAAGTGTACGCCAACATGCCAAAGTGGACCTGGTCACAGCGAACATCAGTTGTACAGAAGTTGAAAACACCCTGTAGTTGTTGTCAGTCGACTTGACGTCAAAGGTCAACATTAAGTACTTTAAACTTTCTCGAATGTTTTTTTAAATTTAAATTCATGCGTAGAAAAGAATTTCGCTCTTAGAACGACACGTGTGCTCAGTCAGTATGATATTGATTTAAGCTTATTGCGTTATCTGTAAGCAAATGGAGCTGGTGTGAGATTAACGCTGCTCTACGTGTAATTTTATAATTAAAATTACAATTTTAACCTTTTGAGGACAGAGGGACGGTCTTTAATTTTTAATGTAATGCTGATTACATACTGAAATACGAAATGTTTGCTAAGTTTTATTTAATATTTGAAATGAGATTGAAATTCATGCACAACATTTTTCCCCTTATCAAAATAAACTTGAGTTTCTAGCAAATTACATGAATGCAACATGCACGGAGATAATTGGAAATGCACAAGTCTCCTGCGAGGCTGCAGTTAAAGGCCCATTTGCCCTTTCCATTCGAAGGTAATAGAGTACCGGGGAAAAATTTCACCAGAGCTGATAGTGAATGACAATTATCTTAGAAAGGTCGGGAAATCAATTCTGAAGCTATCAAGCTCAAAGGATTTCGACTTTTCCAATTCATTTAGTAAAAATGAAAAAAAAAAAATGAAAATTTTTGCTTCATTTTCCCTATCTTAATTACAAATACCATTGAATTTTCCTATTAACGTGGAAACTATGCTTGGCATTCAATAGAAACACAACTCTGCCTTTTAATTTTGAATCTATTTTTGTAGGTTGAATTTATTTTTTTAAAAAAAAGAAAAAAGGTATTTACTATATGTTAAAATTGAAACGAAACGACCAATAACAATTCAGTGTGTTACTCATTGTTTTTCATTAATTATAAGCGATTATGGTACAAATAGTAATTATGATTTTATGTTTATTTTAGGTATGAGTTTGCTGGCAGCAATTTATACAGACGATCGAGTTCGGAGCCACATCATGGGAGTTGCGTTAGGAGGAATGGCTATGGGGGTGCTTGGTAAATGAGTTATTTTGTAAATTTTAACAACTCTTAAGATAATCTAAAACGTTGATACATAAACTATTAAAAGGTATACGATAATTGCAGTTACTTTAATTATGCCCGACAGTAAAATAACCTTTTTCGTTTAGTTTCCTTTTAAATATTATCAGTTTTAATGATATTGCACAAGCTAATTGACCGTTTTTTTCTCTCTGCAGTTGGGTACCCATTTGGTGGTTTCATGTACGACTTTGTTGGTAAAGAAGCCCCATTTGTAGTAATTAGCACTTTGTTGCTGTTAGACGCAGGTAAATTAAAATAATGAAAAAAAAAAAAATACAAATCTTAAAAGTTGTACTCAGTTTTGCAAGCGGCAGTTTTGAGACCTTTAACTCAGACGGAAGTAAGTAAACTGACCGTAATGAAAAATATTTTTAAAAAAATTCATATGCTCGGCATCAATTTTAATTAGCAATATTCTAAAACGTGCATTTTGAAAAAAAATCGCTATAAATTAAAGCCTAAATGTCATAAGAAAAATGTAAAATCGATATTTTACATGAACATTTCATATTTGGCAAGATTCGAGTTTTAGTGAGGTGAACGACATTCTACAGAATAGAGCTGGTGCATAGTGCACAGCTATAATGGGATATTTTCTTGATTTACTAGTCATTTCTTTAAGGCCCCATCACAAAGGATTTTGCTGAAACAATGTGGGCACATTCTCCATCAAAGGAGTCATACGCAAGCAAAGAGCAATAAAACCCGTCTTTTAGGAAGCAGTGATATATACTGTATATACGTCTCACGTGATGTGACACTACAGCTTTAAGTCTATATAAATTATAAAAGATAGCACTGCAAACTGCTGTCTGCACTGCTTAGAGCGATTAACTGTGTGGAGTCTAGGACTCCTCCTAAGATGGTGTAATTGCATCAAAATATAATAAATACAACGACCCATCTGATTTAGAATTGCTCAACGACAAAAAAATACATTAGAGAAAAAGAAAAGGCTTAAAGGTATTGTTGTTTTCCGAGAGATTTTCGAAATTGCACTAACAGAAAATTCAGTTTAAGGTTGAACTTTTACACTGATTTTGAATTAGCTGATATTTATCAAATTCCAGAGATTCCTCGGTACGCCAATGCATTATCTCCTTCGTGATCCTTACATCCTTATAGTAGCTGGTAAGCAAGAAAGTTAGATTTTTTTTATTTATTCTTCATTTTTTATTCTCTGTTTTGGATCCATTCTTTTGTGCTGGCTCTTGCGGGAATTGGAATCCGTGTGTGAAAAGACTTGTTTGAGCTGTACACTCGCCTTTTCAATCAAAAGAGAGCTTTTTTCTTCTTTTACTACAAAAAAACAGATCCAATCACAATGTGATTCAGGTGTAAAGTACAAATAAACACGAGCAAATTTATTGCGTAAATGCAGAAATAAAACCTGCCATAATTCAGAATGGAATAAAAAATGAGTTGCTCGTAAAGTTGCATTCAAATTCAGAAATATGGCTTTTCATCGAAGAAACTTGTATACATACGTTTCCTATCGAAAACCATGGTCTCATTTCTCTGCAAATAATGCGCCATTACGTATAGAAGTTTATATTACTCAATCTTTTGTACCAATGACTAGCAGCAAACAAAATTCTACTTTGCACACTGATATAACTTTGTTGGCTGTAGGTAACTATGTTACTGGTATCAAATGTCATTTAGTTTACTTGCGATAACCCAAGGCGGTTTTTTTTGTTGCTAAAATGCATTACATTATGCGATGCAAACACAAGAAACAAGATTTGTCGAGTAGTAAATGTCAAGTGTTGTGTTACGCAATATTTAATATGTAGTCGAAAATACGATACGATTTGAGTTGCAAAACTTTTTATGGCTGCTTTGCAAGAAAAAACATCACGTATGTAGCAGAACCGAATTCGGCACCATAAAAATCCACACCTTGTCCCGCATTATTAAATGCGAGATGCCAGAAAGCAGTCAGCCACCAACTATGTCTTAACGGGTCACTAGACACTTCTTTCGCACCATTTTACTGTTACCATGGCGATGGGGCCTTCAAATGGTGAGGTGGAATTGAAATCTCACATCTCACTGGGCGCCAGCCCACCAATCGATTGGCTTCACTTTTCTGGACTTTTCTTAGATAAAAAATTACTTATTAGTATAATGTCTTGAATTTTTACTATTACTCTTTTGTTATCTTTAAAAAATAAAGTCATAAATTTAAATTTAGTGAATGCTACGTATCAAAATGATATTGCCTTTGGCTGAAATTTCCATGTTTGCATTTCTATTGGTGGGTTCATTTCTGTGCCAATATTTATCAATATGGTTAAAGTCCCATTAGAGATTTCTCCCTGCAGAAGAAAAATTTGAAAGATATCTGCTGGGTCTAGTTCAACGATACAATTAAATTAATATTCTGACGGCCATAAATTTACTTCTGAAAAAGAAGATGAAGTTTCAATTTATAATTCTTTTATTCTAATACAGGGGCCATTTGTGTATCGACAAGTGCTATGGCTGTCTTAGAACCATGTCTTCCTATCTGGTTAATGGATACAATAAAACCAGAGAAATGGCAGCTAGGTATGTGGTTTAACAACAACTCAATAAATAACAAATGTACTGTAGGTTCTAACCCAACTATATGTTCTCAGGCACGGTGTTTGTACCTGACAGTCTTGGCTACCTTCTTGGTAGCAATTTAGGAGTTCTCACGTATAAATTAGGACGGTATAAATAATTGATAATTCATTCAAAACACGTTGATTTTTTTTGTGTTTGTATAATAATATATTTATTTATTTTTTTGTTATAGATGGTTGACTGCATTTTGCTCTTTGCTTCTTGTTGGCATTTGTGCTAACTTGGTAAAGTATAATAAAATTATAATTTACTCTTTCTTCCCCAATGAAATATACGAAATAACAATATAAAAAAATAAAAGAAAGAAGACTGAGTGCACTGTCTATATTCCTTGTCAGAGATAGATCTCTTTCTTCAGATTCCTCTAGCAACTGCAATGTCACATCTAATCTTACCCCATTTCGGAATGGGCTTGGGAATCGGTAAGTCTGCGCAATGCCCGACTCAGTCTTGGTATTAACATTAATGAGACAACTCCACCCATTCAGGGCTTACAGATGCAGCTCTCATGCCTTTATTGGCTTGGTTGGTAGACGCACGACACGTGGCTGTATACGGGAGTGTTTATGCCATTGCACAAGTAGCCGTCAGCTTAGCATATTCGTTAGGTAGAGAAATATACAATGTTATTGCTTCAATTTGCAAAAATACAATTTATTTTTATTAGCTCCTCTGGTCGGTGGTGAAGTGGTCAAATCCGTAGGGTTTCCTTGGCTTTTAAGGACAGTCGGAATTATAAATCTCCTGTATTGTCCGTTGTGTTTCTTTCTTAAAGACCCACCCATTAATGAAGAGACGCAGGTAATTGACTGCTTTTCTTGTCACTGAATAAAATCGAAATAAATTAGATTTATTACACGTCAGTTGCATGAGACTCGTTTCGAATGCATCAATATCAGAAACAGATGTTTATAATCATAAAAAGTTAAAAGGTCAGAATTTATGCATTTTAGGTCAGCTTAACTTGGACGTGGGCAAAGACAGAAATAATTAAAATTGACAGTTTTAATTCCGTCATAGCCAAACTTGTATAAAACTATAAATATATAATGACATCAACCGGTAATTTAATGGTAATGACTGTGGCCATTACACTTGGAAATAGAGCAATCAATTGTTCGTAATGTGCTCATCATTTGATGATTGACCGTCATCTTAAACATTTTCCAATAGAGTAATAAAAAAAATATCAATTTACAGCGGGTCATGACTTAAACAATTCTGGTTGGAGACATGACTAGACAGAGAAATGAGTAAACGTAGAAAACTCAATACCTAAAACGAAAAAAAAAAAAAAAATTTTCAATTACTTCCAATATTAGTTTTTAAAACAGGAAGATAAAGCAACTAATTATTCATGCAAGAGAATACTAAAATTGCGATAATCGACGACAACAACAAAAAAAGAGATAAAACATTAACCATTAACGACTGCCATTTTATCACTAATAACAATCTATTTTACTATTTTCAGGCTATAATTATGGACAATCCAACATCATTTTCGTATAATGATTCAAGAGCACCTATTTCGGAGGGCACTAACCGATATCATCAATTTAATGGAAATGAATCCGAATGATTTTCCCTCCCTTTTATCAAAACCAAAAAAAATATTGTAAATTCTGCTCGTACAAATTTTTACAGTTTTGAATGTTGATTTTAAATATTTATGTCGTAATGTATAATACAATCACTAAAACTTATCACTTACTCAAGATAAGCGCATCAATTAGATTTTTTAATCGTTTCAACTTTGATGCAAAACTTAATACCTGATAAGCTTAAATGTACATGTCGAATACGGTTTAAAGTGTTTAAACTTCATCAATGTATAGTACGGTCGTACAT
This sequence comes from Strigamia crassipes, assembly GCA_034683725.1. Classification (NCBI taxonomy): domain Eukaryota; kingdom Metazoa; phylum Arthropoda; class Chilopoda; order Geophilomorpha; family Linotaeniidae; genus Strigamia; species Strigamia crassipes. The sequence continues at coordinate 34,500 of JAQFXT010000011.1, read as the reverse complement.
AAATATTATAATTGATTTGTTTGTTAAACTATACTTTCGATATGGAAAATAAAAATTAAAATTAAAATTAAAATTTACCTTAAACTGCAGAATAAAACAGGCCAAGAAGCATAAAACAAAAAGGTTGGCAAGATTAAGCTTATGATATATTAATCGTAAATTTAATCTGAAATCTAATTAAATTTTGTTGAAAGTTCTAAGATTATAAACCCTTTCCTTCAATCAGGCCCTTTCCTTCAATCAGGCCCTTACCTTCAATCAGGCCCGTTCCTATGGTATTGTGCGCCCGTGTGTTTTTGATCTTGTTGGCATCCCCTTCCCCAAAAAGCATGTGAAAAATAAATTCAGGTGAAAAAAAGACAGATTACCATACAAAATATGCATTTTCAAACCAAAAAAAAATACATTGTAATAAAAAATGCATTTTTAAGCCAAAAAAATGCTTTTGTCAGAAAAATCTGCAAATTTCGGCAAAAAACATGCAATTTTTGGGCTTAGGCAAAAAACATGCAATTTTGAAAACTACGCGCATTTTTCTGCAAAAAGCGTGCATATTTTGGCAAAAAACGTGCAACGAACCTTCCTCAGGGCCAGGTGAATCCGGAAAACGTACACAGGAGTAGTCAATTTGATTCATTTTGGCGCACACAATTTTTTTTATTTTTTAATGAATGCTTTTGGGTTAAAGAATGACTTCTTTGTGAATAATAGCAATTTTTTGTCTAAATATAAATTTTTCTGGTAAAAAATAAATATTTTTGGCCACAAAATGATTGATTTGGTTTAAAAATAAGTTTTTGGATTTTTACAAATCAATTTTTGATTTCAAAGTGATTTTTGGCCCAAAAATGAAATTTTTTCGTTGCTCAAGAGTGGCCATAATCCTCCTTCTGGGCGGCGCCCGCTGGCCTGATTTGTTTTTGGTCCCAATGTTTTTTTTGGGTCCCCAAAAATGTCTTTTTATTGGTCCCAAAAATATTTTTTTTTGGTCCCAAAAATAAAATTTTTTCGTTGCTCAATAGAGTGGCTATGGTCCTCCTTTTGGGCGGCGCCTCCTGGCCTGTGGTGCTCGTGTGTTTAACACACGATGCCCATATAGTAGGAACGAGCCTGTCTTCGATTGCTCAAAAATTGTCATTGAACCCAACCCTGGAGAAAAAAAAACTTTCTGCTGCAAGCTGCGATTTTGCCGTATTCTCTTTGAGTAGTTTACGATGGCACTTGCGTTGCTGCAATGTGACATGTTTTTCACTTGAAATTACAAGAGTTATTCAGCCATTTTTTCCCCTCTCAAAGCACTAAACCTTGAAAATATGAATGAAAAACACAAAGCGCATCTTCTGTAGCTCTATTTTATACATTAATACCGCTTGTCAATGCCCTTCGCTAATAACAAAATTAAGAACCCTGTAGACAATCGCGCCAGCAGAGATATAAAAAAACACTTCTTCTTCTATACCCTCGCAATACAAACAGATTTATACTGCAATTTGGTGCAAACTCAAGTACCCTTTCGTTCCAAGTCTTTTATTTTCTTCAACAACTCACTAACACGTTTTGAGACTTTCCATTGAGTGTATCTCAAATAAATCAGACTACTTTGACAAAAACCTTGTAACATTTTGACCTCACACACACGTGACTAAACCTACTTTTCTCAAATCTTATAATGTTTTAACAACTCTTCTTGTTTAATCTTTAATACGGTTTTTAGTTCGTCTGAAAAAAGCAACACAAGTTCTGTGTGAAAGATCAATTAAGCTCTGTTTATTTTTCTTATTTTCTTGAATTGTATGACGACTTTTCAAAATTCTCATTCCCAGCAACAAAAGGCGAAAGCTAATAAGCAATAGGCAATAACGATCAGATAAACTATATTTTTGTTGCTGCCATATTAGAAAAACCTAATAATATTATAGATATTGCCATATGTTAATGGATGAAAGTTTATATATAAAAATGTGTTCGGTAGTTTGGATTAGTCGCTTAATTCATAAGATAAACACATTTTATTGTTACTGAGAATAGTCAATCACCCAATCACAACGTCATTCATTCCGATTGATCGAATGGCATCAGTATAACGTAAATGTAACATACACGTAATGTACACGTTACGTGACGTATTGCTGGGGTATATACCCCACACCTTTTGCTAATAAAAAAGTTCTTAATAAATAGCAATAAGTGTCTCATCTCTCCTACAATCAAAGTCACTGGATATCCGTTGCAATAACAACAGGTTATGAGCCCAGCACGCTTCCACTGCGTCTAAACATATTCGCAAATCCAAAACGAAATAGATAAATCCGACAACAGACAAAAAACAAATGCTAAATCGCTGAAACATTCTTAAAACCAAAAGATGGAATTACAGATTTGGAATTACAGATTTGAGACGTTGCAAACCAAAACTACAAAATATGCAAATAAAAGCGTATTGTTTCTCTCACGAGACCTGGGACACAATAATCTATAAGACCGAATACCCAAAAGTCAACAAAAAGGACCCGATACCAAAACGAAAGCCCGCAAATAGGATAAAGCAAACGGTAAAGCGAAGACCAACATTATTATGTCCATTTCCGCATTGCAAGTTCTGCACGTTAAAGACTTACTAAAGCACACACGACATGTAAATGAAACTGAAGGAAATTCACTTCGATATTGGCGACACGAAAATCGCAACGATGATTAGTAGACTGATGACGAAAAAACTGACCACAAATGACGACTTGCCCAAGTATTGCAATTTCTTTCACCAGACAATAAAAACCTTGGAAGAAAACGCGACAAAAGTCACAATAAAGAAAATCGCAACGACGGCACTTCTATTAGGACTCACCAAAACGTTTAACGCTATACGATGCGCCGTACGCACAATGCATACCATGTCAGCGCTGGCCACTGTCACAAAACAGTTGATTGAGGACTAGCAAACCAGGAAAGCCAGCAACGCCAAATCAGAAACAAGTGCGATGTTTACAAGAAACCAAAAACCGAAGAATTCAAAGAACGACCGAAACAAGAAATTGAATCAAAATTCAGATCGAAACTCGGAACGAAAACCTGACAAAAAATCCAACAGCAATAAAAAAAGTGCACCTTTTGCGGACACCCTGGACACGAAGTTTCAAAGTGCTATTTCAAGAAAAAGCACTACGATGAACTAGACAAAAAAACAAACAAATTCAAGAAGTCATCGTATGTTAGCCTGTTCGCAGCATAGAACGACAAATTTAGACAAGAGATTCAACTAAAGAAAACGATATTAGTCCCAGACGTACGGACCTGATGTCAATCAGCAAAATAAATTGCCGATAATGAATTCGAAATAATTTTTAAAGGGGGCTAAAATCGTAAATAAAAAAAGCGGAGAAGTAGTCACAACTTGTACTTGATCTCAGAAGTGAAGAATGAATCAACACCATCGAAAATCAATCAAACCTACAAAAAAGGCACATGAAGTTCGGACATCTAAACGAAGCCGACTTAAAAAATCTTGCCAAAAAAAAACTCGTAAACGGAATGTCAATCAACAAAAACGAAAAACTAAGACCGTGCAAAATTTGTATTAAAAAAAAACAATTGCAAAAGCCATTTCCGAAGAAAAGGGCAACAAAAAGCAACAAATTGCTTCAATTAATCCACTCCGACGTCTGTGGCCCAATGCGAATGCAGTCCCCCCGCGGCGCACAATACTTTGTAACATATTTCCTTAAAAAGACGTCCGACGTCTTAGCATCGTTCAAACACTTCAAGATTTTTGCAAAAACAAAAACTGGACACAAGATCAAAACACTTCAAAACGACAATAGAAAAGAATATTGGAACAACAAATTGGACAAGTTCTTAGAAAAAAACGGAATCAAACGACAACTTACCGTGGAATACTCTCCCAATTCCTTAAACCTAATTAGTGGCTTAATATATTATCACTAATATATCTACCACACCAGGGCCGGCCTTTTCCAAGATGGGGCCCGGGTGCGAAAAGAATTGTAAGTTTCCTATATGTTGAATTATTAATTAATTTTATTTCGCTCTTTTTGTTTTTCAGCTTTTATAGTTTTAATTTTTTCGCTTTATTTTTCCGGGGCTCCATGCACCCCCCTTATGGCTGGCCCTGTACCACACAAGAAATAAACAGTGAATATGTTAGACCTAACATATTCACCCAACATTAGCATAATTTAGTAGATATATACACTGAATACAGTATCATGTGCCAATAGCAGCAAGCAGCGAATATGTTATTATTAATATATTCACTCCTAGAAACCGGAAATAGGCGACTAAACTGACATCAGAATATTCGCCATATTTATTCAAGTTATCACCCGACCAGACAATACACGTATTCTGAATAACTAGACTTAGTTATTCTCAACCATGTAATCAACTAGCCAAGATAAAGCAACAAGATAAGCAGTGAATATGTTTTATCATAATATATTCACTCACACTGAAACTAGCGTATCTCTCTTTATCACCAAAAACACCTGTATTTGGAATAACTATAACTAGTTATTCCGCAATCATGTAACCAGCTATTTGAAACAGTACAGCAAAGCCAGCCGTACCTCTCGGATACAACCCCAAAATAGAACCAAATCCAGATGTAAACCACAATAACAAGAGTTTTGAGACCCATCAACAATTAATTATACATTGTTAGAAATGATTAATGAGGTTACTGTACACGATAGCCATATTTCATTGTTAGCTTCCTTTATATTAATTCATATCGCCATGTGTCGGCATAGTTTTTGTATAAATTCCATGGTTTAATTCAGCAAAATTGTATAACTACAATTCTGACTGATCTAATAAATGTAGTGTATTGAGAACCAAGTTGCAATGTTATTTATATCTCACACAACCACGAGTTCACAAGCTATTTCCAAGTCAGTTGATCACTGATACTTTAGTCATAAAGCATCGCCGAATCGACACCGTCACACAGTAACAATAGTTACCTATGAAATGAAATAAATAATGGCAATTAAGCACAAAGCATTAAATATATAAGTTTCTAAATAAAACCTCAATAAAGTATTCAAAATATGTACCAATGCATTAAGGATTGCAATAAGGAAATTATTATTTTACCCCAAAAGTTCCAATGGCAAAACGCCAAATTCTATTAATAACCCAATCAATGAGTAAAGCGTGATGCTTGAGTTTGCAATTGCAATTTGGATTGAAATTTTCCATTTGTACCTGAAAGTAATAAGCATTTCTTTTTAACGGTAAAGATTTAAATAAGAACAGGACTTCAGTTCAGAATAAACAACAAACAAACAAACATTTTTTTTTCAACTTTCAGAAATCATTAATTTATTATTATTTTTGAATAATTTTATTTTCACGATAATGACTAGTGTTAGGTTTTCATTTGCATGTTGATTAACCATCCGAAAAGTTAATTATTAATTAAATGTAAAAAAAAATTTTGAAAGGTATTAACTGACAAAGAATAAAAGTGTAATAAGGTGCTATAAACCATTAGCTGTGACCTTTCTTGTAATTACACGGCACCTCTATGGGTCACGGGCTCCTAATTGACCATTTATACACTTCAAAAAGTGTAATTGGATATAAAGACCATGTTGTTTCATACACTTTTTATACACCTGCAATTTTTGCATGTATAAAGTACATATTTTTGCGCTTATTAAGTACTTCTTTTTACATAAAAAGTGCCTTTGTATGACTACAAAATAAAGTTATGAACATAGAAAATGCATTTGCATATATCAAAATCCAGCTGCATTGTTTTCGTTTATTTTTAAATGATTTTTTTAAAGATATACACAGTAAAGTAGGCTGCATACTGATATAAAAAAATTTAGTTTTGCGAGTTAATTCTCGTTTGTGAAAGTGTTTAAACTAGAACTTTTAAAGTTACAAATAACTATTACTGTAACACTTCTAAACTCTAAAATTACAAACTGATGAATTATTAGAGATTTGGCGATTGCACTCCATATCGCGCCTAGTTTAACGCGCCATTTATAAGTTATAAGTTGAACGTATAAAAATGCAATCGCCAAATTTGGCTATAATATGTACCGATGTACTAGTATGAGTGAACAAATCCAACACGGTCAATGGTAAATTTTTATTTAACACTTGGTGCTTAATTAGGCTCCGTTATGTTAAACCCGTAAAGAGAGCACAATAGAGGTTTGGCGATTACGTTTTTTAACTTAAAATAACTCATAACCTATAACTTATAATTCTTTTTTATAAGTTTCATTCTGAACGTATAAACGTAATAATCAACTTATAACTTATGTCTATATGTTATAAGTTATAGATTGTAAGTTATTTGAAGTTAAAAAACGCTATCGCCCAACCTCTAATTAACATTTGTTTATTACTGTGACCCTCCTCTGTAAAAGGACACCGATCAGCCGGTGCATGTAAAACCTGAAATAAAACATTCTTTCTTGTAAACCCAAACCCACGTGTCGTTTCTGAACCCTCACAATTACTAACACAATTTTTCTTTTTTTCTTTTGTTTATTTTCTAAACACTCTGCTTTTTAAAATAAAAAAAAGCAAATTGCGTAAGCGGTAACCCATACAGTTTGACGAAAACAATTTCATGCAACAATTTGCTATTGTTCGTTTGCATGGAACCTTATCAAAACATTTAATTTCCGTTTTTCTTGCGTGCACTTCTGTATAGTTCGCCCACAGCATGTTGACACTTTTGACTTTTTGCTCTTTCACTTTTTCTTCCATTGGCAATTTTATTCACAAAAGAAACCCTTTAAAAATTTTAACTGTTGATTAATTTTTGCTAACCCTAACCACCCTCCAACGTGAAACAACCAGTTAAAAATAATAATAAAAAAAATTAAAAAAACAAAAAAAACATAACGAAAAAAACAAAAAGAACAGAAATTCTGAGCAAAGAAAAAGACGGCGCGTGCACTTAGTGGACTCTTGAGGCCATTCGAGTAATAAGTTGAAGCCGAAAATAAGATCAATAAGAACTAACTGGTACAGCATCCAGCCCAATGCAATGCTTTGTCTTGTAAGTATGAAGTACCTTGTGCCAAGAAGCAGCGAAAGATTGCGATTGCCAAGTTGAATATTTTTTGGCACTCGCTCAAAGAAAGATAAGACTAGAATTGTAGGAAAACTTAAAGATTAGGCCTACTTTATAGCGGAACTCTTCGAAAGCCCAGCCACAATTTATTTTTTCTTTTCCAATTTTCTTTTCTTGAATCTCACTCTTATTTTTTCCTCTTTTCTTTCTTTTATGTCATAATGTTCTTCCCATGGGCATGGTCTTAACTATAAATTCAGATTAAGTTTTTCCCCCCCTTTTGTTCTTTAAGCTTATACATATACATCAAGCTTGTTCTTGTTATTTTTTTTTAGTTTTTGAATACAATCATCGCCTCTCACGTTCATCCTTCCTTTGCCGTCAATCATTTTTCGCCCTTCATTTATCATTTATCATTGCACCAATTTTTTTGTTTTAACTTTTTTTTTATGTCTTCTGTGATATATATTCTGTAACACGTTTATTGTCATTCCATGTAAGACGTCCTGATGTTTAAAAAGAAAACAAAATAATCCTCCTTTATAAAAAAAAAATACTTCGATTTCTTTTCTGTGTTTATTTATTTCTCGCAGACAGAAATTGAACAACTTGTACAAATTGACACTGGCTGTAACATTCCACTGATCAGCTGGCGCAAAGCAAATAAATCCAACAGTAGCTTACTATTTCCATTTCCTCGTGGAAATGTGAGAAGATTGACTATACTATATCTACCAGGCTACCACACATCACGTCAGGGTGGAGTCAATATTGAAAGTCAAGGTCATCAATTGTCAACTGGCACTATGATTGAAAACTTAGCTGGTCGCTAGAATTGCTTACCCAATCAATCATATTTTAAACACAAAATTCGCTTGAACCATCTCGGCGAGCATCTCAGCCTTCAATTACTGCTGCGTATATGTTTAATCTGAATTTAGGCAAATAGACAAACCCTTCAATTAGAATTGTTGACTTGTCTCTAGCGATTACGTTACATCTGAAATCGATATTTTAAACATAGAAAAAGCAAAAGAAAATTTACTTCTTTAGTTTTTTTTATCAAACAAGCAATTTCGAAGACCCATATGTCTACCAAGCAGCCGTATTTATATTGGTTCTTTGCTTCTTGCTGTCAAGAATGTTTTACTTTATAATTAGTAATTATAAATTAATAATTGCTCTAATTCAAAAAATGCCCAAAAAAATGTTTCATAATAATTCTGTGCAAAAATTACACATTACGTTTTGTGATATGCCAATGCGTGATCTGATGATAAGCCTAGGATTTCCAGAAGCGAATTTCCTTTTAGTAAGTCCTCGAGTAAGTCAGTACTTCCGTTTCGAGATCAAAAGATTCAAGCTTCGTTGTTAGAAGTTCGTGATCAATACAATTCGAGACAAACAGAGCCAAAAATCTACAATTTAGTATAATTGTGAATGTTTTTAAATCTTTTGTACAAAACTGCTTCATTAGATTAGAGTCTACCTAACAGTATGAAGCTTAAGCTCACGTAGAATGCCAGCTGTCTAACATCTAAAATTAACACGTTACTTCGCTTGACTGTAGTATACATGAAGTGGTAGGAAATTCTATGTACTATTAATTTAAAATTATTAATTTACAGTGACATAGAAATGGTCAAAAAGCACTTTAAATTGAAGAATTGTTCCTGTATGTCAAGCGTAATGCCATTAGCCACTTTCCACGAAAGACTGTTTAATATTATCTTAAGCCCTACAGCAAAAGTCCTAATAGCTACAAAAACACTACAAGTAAGTTGAACAGCTTATGTTGACAAATGGCCAATTATAATACATCAAGTTTTCAAAATATTTTTTCTTTTTTAAAGATAACAGAAGAATGATATTTACCTACAACTTCTAACGATAAAGAAATAAAAGGATCGAACTATCGAAACAGACTTGTAAACAACAAAGTAATCAAATAAAGATTTTATACGTTTTTAACGACTGGGTAATGACTTCTGCACTTTATGGCTAAGAACTATAAGCGCAATATTTTCGGAACGTTTCACCGTTCAAGATTTTCAACAGTTTAAAGAATAAAAATGTAGATTTTGGTTTTAAAACCATAGAAATTATTTTTAGAAAGGAACCCCAAATTGCCTTTGTTGTGTGTTCACGAATTAAATAACAAACAGTAAAATTGTAGACATTAAAGAAATTGATATGATGTTTGCAACGGCAAATTACTCTAGATTTGAATGTCAGTCACGCAACAGATTTCACCTTTAATGCGCGAAAAAAGCATTGTTATAGTTGGCGTTTGACTGAAAGATGAAATATATGTTCTTTATCGCAGGTACAGTGCATATTAGTAAGTTAATAATGGTGCTGGCGCGATATTCCATCGCTTTTGCTGACACACGCCTGCAATATTGACAGTTTTTAACCACTGCCGCAACGTACGGATTTAGAAAGCAATAAATCCTTGAAGCAATCTCTGAAAACTTTTATTTACATTAAATAAATTAAAAAAGAAATCCCCAATAAATTAAGCTTAGTATCAGTAATCGAAAAACGGATGTAAAAATCATCATCAAACGGGCACTGGTAATACTTTTATAGTGGTACCATCAATGTAACTTCACTAAATATGTAGCCTAAAACGTGTCAGGAATGCCTATAACGTTGCTCTCTTCGTATATGACAGTTTAATTTTGTACAAAGTTTAGTTTTCCACATTTTTGTGTACTCGCACTCATGATTTATACATTCTGAGCTGCGCAGAGTTTCAAACATTGACTTGCTGACCGTAGGAAACAAAACCTCCAGCATGATGTATAGAACAAAAACACATGAATTATGTAGATGTTCTTCAATGTATAGAGAAATTATTCATCTGAGTGGAGATTGGGTTCTATTGACTGAAAACAGCAAACTTTCACTTTGAGAATGTTAACATATAATTTATTATTGCTGCTTCCTTAAATGTGATTCTATGATTAATTAAACTAACTCCATTGTTAAGATAAATGTTAAGTTTTAGCTGAAAATATTTTGTTTTATCTAGTATCCATACAGCCACGAATGTTGTAAACACATACATGCAATAGAAAAACTAACAGCCCAAACTTCGAGAAATCCAGACTGGAAATCGAACCGCAGTTTCCCTGATTGCCGGTCAGGTGCATTAACCATTAAGCCACCCGGGTCTCCAACATAACCTAACACCGACAACCTTAACTGCCATTCAATACTACTTCCTCCACTCTAAAAAAGATGTAGAAATATGCACACTTTATAGATTTAAGAGTGCTGTTTAATATTATTCGTCTGCTGTGTAAAACAGCAATTTAAAGTGCAGTTTTGCATTGAATATTGAATTTTTTGAACATAAAACAGCACCCTGGATATTATATTACAGCTAAATGTTTTCATCTAAAATGATTTTTTAAAGTGCGCATTTCTTTTATAATATTACCGCAAGGTAGTTATAGCGAAAATAATTCGTCATATAGCTCTTTAAGAATTTATTACTAATCAATATAGTCTGATTGATCGCCAGTTGATCGCTATTCATTTTTCAGTGCCATTACTTTTCATTAAAGCACTTCACGCCGTACTGTGATTTGTCTACTGCACATTTCAAACATTCCTTATTTCTAGAGTGATATATTTACCGTACAGCGTTAATTTAGTACCGCCGTGGCTAATTATTTTTTGTCTAAATTTACTGCACGAGTTTCTTCAGCTTATTCTTACTTTCCAGTGTTGATTTCTTCCCTTAAGCACAAGGCACTTCTAATCTAACGCAGCGTTCTGCTTGTTTTGACATTTAGCATATAAATCGTTCCGCCTCGTTTAAAAAAGTAGCGACAGACTTTGCATATTTTTTGGGCTCGTGTCCAACAACAGTTTGAAAGTCTTTTATTAAAAACAATGCTAACAGTTCAAGGTTCTCTCGAATTTCACTTGAGCTTATTGCTTATTGATGTAAATTGAAAAATAGGCGAGACAAATAATAATTTCATATAAATTAAATCCCAAGTTGCTCCGAGCAGACCGAACATCCATCCGTGTACTATGTATCCAATCAGTCTGGAAGCCTTTCGGTCATGAGGGCAACTAATCGATCGAAAGCAATCATTGGAGAATCTTCTCCTCCCTTTGATATAAACCGAAGAAATAGAAAAAAAAATAAACTCAAGAATTTATGTGAAAACTCTACCTTAGAACAGTCACATAAAACAATACTAATCCGGAAATATCACATTGCACAAGTTAAGCAAAAGTCAAAGGTTATTTAGGAGATAAAGTAACAGCAGGTCATTCTTGCGACATTTCATCACCATTTCCAAGTTATCGCTAACCACAAAGATACAGAAAGAGTGAAATAATAGTGTCGTTATAGTGAAACAGTTAAAAGCGAATAAAAATGTTTAAATGATAGCAATTTCTTTATTGCCATATTGAAAACTACCTCTTATAGGCTCTTTGTTTTAACATCATTCTTCGCACATCATCACCATCGATTCATCGAATCAGCTGGATGTTTTATTTATTCCAAAGCTCATCTTGAAAATGTGACTACCCGTGGGTATGGAATAAAAATAATAAGTCGACACTCAATTTATTGCCTCGTCATTTTCTCAAATGTTCAAGTTCAAGTTCTTTTTATTTTTTTTTATTGCTGATCAAACAAGCAATTGCCCTGACAGACACATCTAAATTAACTAAACATTGACTTTTTCTTTTCTTTTCTTCGCTTATAAAGAAAAAAACTGCTTATTGGAAATCGATAAGCCTTAAAATACAGCAAAAAATTTACCGCTCTGATTAGCCCTTGCACCCCGCCTAGCGCAGCAGCTAAACTTTTCGTTTTATTCAATTTGCTAAAATTTACGAAACACAAACATTTCTAATGGTGTGGGTGTTTTGAAACAGTGAAGCAGAAAATATGAGTAAACATGTTTCGATGTGTGTCTCCTAGGATAGTCCTTGGAATTCTCATACAGACGTCTGGACTTATATGGGCCTATGAATCTTGAATGTTGTTTTCCCAAGTTGAATTTCTCTTCTGGGAAATAAAATAAGTTTTGCTATTTTAACTTTAAATGATTCACAGTATTTTACTGCATTTATAAAATAGTAAAACTAGGTTTTATTCTTGTAATTGGTCAACATTACAGTAATTAAAAATGAAAAATGGAAAAAATCGGACCAGATTCTCGGCCATCTGGCCATCAAAACTCTAATGGCAATTAGTTACTAGTTTTTTTAGCACACAAAATGTTCGCTCCTATTGAAAAAAAAACTTTCCAAATCTTTATTGGTACTTCAAGCCATCTGCTGTTGGACCAAAATCCTTTATGTCTCTTGTTACTGCTCTTTGTATTGCTGACAGCTACTATTTTGATGGTTTTTTTTCTTCTTTTTTTCCTCTCTGATGTACCAAACTTCATAACAAACTCAAAAAAAAAAAAAGAATTTAATAAATTGCGATACAACATACAAAAACAAGTTTTATTTCAAAGCAACTGAACATTGTAACATGCCAGTAGACATTTTCTTTAACCCTTCATAACTTTTTCCGGCTTTTTAATTTTAAAAGAAGAAAAAAAAAAAAACATTGAAAACCATGAACAAAAGCGCCTTACCTTATTTTTTTAGTGCCGCTTTATTCTTTAATAACTAGCACGATTCCTTGATGATTTCTTCATCCGAAGGAAACCTCTGCATCGTTTTGTGTACCTACACAATGGATGGATAACATATGCAGTTGGCACATCCCATGACAACCTTCAACCCAATCCTATAAAAACTCGGCATGATTGTTTATATAAACAATACACGACGACTTATTTCCTATTTCCTATAGTATTATTTTTATCCTTTGATCAAAACTTTAAATCTAATATTAAAACAACTGCAAGTAGTTAAGTTATACCGATTCGATTCGAAGAATCTAAGAAACGAAATTATTATTATTGTGCATTGCAGGGGGAAAAACCTTTTGTCGAGTTCTTTTTTTGTATTTATTTTCACATTTATTGCAGCATGTTGTTTGCTTTATTCAAAGCTCTCGGCAGGGGATTTAATCAATATAAAATCAACTCAAACTTCGATGATACTCGAGTCAGTAACTCAACTGCTTAAAAAAAATAATAAAAGATAAAAATATTGAATTATTTTTACTTTTTATAAAATTAGTAATTTACATTGAATGACTTAATTTACCGTATTTCGCCAATGGCAGAATCAAAATTGCTTTTATTTTTGCTTATTATTATTTATTTATTTAATTTTTTTCTTGTATAAAAAAAGCAAAAAGTGAAAAATTTTATCAATTCGTTCAAGTTTATTGAAATATACAAAATTCATTCTTTTAGATCAGAATTCTGTGCCATTACAACTAGAAGAGCTTATTGATTTACTCTTTACATAATTTAAAAATTTATTGATTGAATTTTCCTTGCCTGCGTTTTCAGGTACATTTTCATCCAAACCAAACTAAACCAAATTACAAAATACCACTCGAAGTTGGCATAAAACTATAAATACCCACGAGTTCAATTCAACTAATATAAAATCTGTTTTCAGCGTCAAATTTTCCCCTTTCCATGGACTATTCCCATTGTGATGGAAGTCGAGTGGCAGAATTCCAAAACACTGGTCGATGCTCGGCATCGATTGGTCTTGGCTGGTCTAATCCGACAAACTCAGAAGGGGGGCCTGGTTGTGTCAAAGAATGCAGCACGCGCTTTAATCCAATCAACAAGCAACTAATATGTGAGATGAAAACCACGCCCAACACATTTCGAAACAACGTGCATTTGGTCAAATGACTCAACTCAAATGTTTAAATCATGTAAGAAGCGTGCGCAGTGACAACGTTTGCAAAAAAAAACAAAAACGAATACTATGAGTGTTAAAGATACAAATAAAACGGAATAAAAGCGAATTAGCGTTACAATTTTGATTTTCCAAACTTAATATCCCTTGATTTCCTAACACGGTCGGTTGATGCCACATGGTCTTTACTCGAGTCTCGAATGAGGAAGGAAGGGTTTAGAAACCTTGTCAAAGTCGACCTTCCGCATTACGTCACGAGACTTAAAATAGAACTGTGGATAAGAAATCAATGTTGCCACCCCTTTCAACACCCTTTGAGAACACACACTAGAAAAAATCGATGGGTTTACGTTACGGAAAGGCACCGGGGCTGATCGATATCGCATTTACAATTGTTGCGATAACATCTAGAGAGCCCGTGTGCTGTTACATTTTCGTGCTTCGGTAATTAGACGTTCAAGTGGGTTTTATTTAATGAGACATTTTAGAGCCGAGATGAATTTGGTTTAATTCGAGGAATGGAAAAGTGGAGAAATATATATCGTTTTTAAAAAAAAAGAGAAAAAAATCAGGTGAAAAGTTGAAAATTAATGCGCATTGTGCATCGTCATTTCCCAAGAGTACAACACGTGAGCAACGAGTGGCTCTTAATACAATCTTTTGTAGCGCAATCAATAAGGGAAGCCAGGCCCCCACGTGATACTGAAAAATGATGTCGAGTCAGTCATTTATCAAACGTTGTTTAATGATAAGCGTTGTCACCCAGGTGAAAAGGATGATTAGAAACGGTTTTTCGGAAGTCATTACAGTAATAAACACATTTTGAATCCCCACAACAAATTGCTTTTCAGTCAAACTTCACAATAGACAGACAGAGCCGGTTTCATTCGCGAAAGATGCAGCGCGTTGTTCCTTCAACCCCGTCCATCCATTCCATCGGTCGGCTGTCATAGCAACTATTGGCATCATTACCACTCAGTTGACAGGGGATTTAGATAACGTTATAAAAAGGGTCAACATCCTACGTTGTGTAATAGTGTAATACGGTAATAATAACAATAACAATAATAATAATGGTGCTGAGAAATATGTCTTCTGGTCTTTAAAGTGATAGATATTTTTTTGCTCAAAAATCCATTTCTTGCTGCTTAAAATGCGGTTTTAACTGCTCATTTATTTTATTTATTTCATCAATTAATTTTTAAATGCTCAAGAAGTTATTGATCAAAAAGTTATTAACTGGTCATTTAATTTCCTCCGTTAATACTTGCACACGCGAATAAAGATTTGTTTTAATTATTAACAAATGCTACCGTTTCTAACACACTGGTTGACTCGAAAATCGACTGTAATTTTGTAAGCGGCTGGTGTAAATTCGACTGTGTATAAGTTACGACCAAGTGAGGTAGACACGTTTATTCTCGTCCCATTAAAAGTATTACATTAGAGCTCCATCTACTCAAAAACCCGGAATATCAAAGAAACTAAGTTACGCCGGCCCCAAATATAATATTTCACAATAACAATAGTTTTCTTTTACCTAGAAATTCCAGTCGCAACTCACATAACGTTGAAAATGCGAACATGCAACTCTTTTTACCTCCAATATTAACATAAAAAGCGAGCACTGCAATGCTGCGGAAATGTGCAAACCATACAAATCTCAATATCTCAAGTCAAAACCAACATTTTGTCCGATTTGATTACCATATCATAGATTCGAGCTGGCGTGCGGTATTCGATATATATTTTAGCACCCACTGCACCAATCTGCTAAATCCTTAGCTCATTGTATTCGTCTCATCAAAACGAATCGAACGACTACACAAATTTTAATTTTTGATCAATGATTGAGTCAAAAATTGCAGTTTTTTCCGCCTGCTGTTAATTTAACATGCGAATGACGTCTATTTGCAGCAAAGTACAGTTGCAAATTTAATGCTAAGTGTTTGACAAAAACGGTAGCTTGTAGCTGTCACACGTCTTTTTTTGCGCATGCTCAAACTCCCAAGAGATTGCGATAATACGATAATCTGTTCCATGCAACCTTGGAGTAAGAAGTAGAAGCAAAAATAAAACTGCAACTAGGATAAAAGTTGGCACATGCATGCGTGAATAAATTAGTTCCTGGTTGCCCGAGCAACCATGTTGCATGCTAAATTGCATCCATTTGCTACCAAAATGATTCAAGATGGTTGCTTGAAACTGGAAAAAGGTTTTAAGGTCCATAGGGCCCTAAAGCCCATTAACCTACTTCACACGGTCGTTCTGATGTTTTGTAATCATTTTTAGTATTTTTTCACGCCTTTTTAAAGGGATTCTGATAGTAATTCGCCTCTGGAAGTTCTGTATAAGTATAGTAAGTGATTACTTTTGGTCGCAGTTGGAAGATCTACTTTCTACTCATATTCCTGCCACCTTATTCCTTGACACGTTGAAGATAGCTGCCTCACACCTGGTTATCATACTATGCACATTTTCTCCTTTTTTTTTTTTTTTTTTTTAAATTTTCGTTTCTGTAACATTTTTTCTTTTTGCTTTCAATTTTTTAAAGTTTGTGTTTGAAAAAAAATTATGTTTCTGTTCACGGAATTACCAAGGTAAAAATTGTAACCTCGTTAATCCTTCACGCACACGCACATAAAGAGTTATAAATGAGTTTCAAAGAGAAAATTGTGCGAGATTTAAGTGTCAGGTTTGGGCGCCATTTTGAATTAATAACAAGTTCGCTTCAGTACCTCAGATTAGATCTCTACACGAAACTCTTCGCTTAAAGGAGAAACACGCAAACTATTAAATTAAAATCCTCTGGACAATCTTATAAGATTATTGGAACAAAATATTTTAATTAGATAAATCTATATATGGAAATATCGCGTGGAAACTTCCAAAAATCCATAAAGCTAAAGAACTTTTTTTTATGGTCTTTGATTACCGCTTTCAAGATAAGATCGAAAAGTAATTGAAAGAAGAAGAAAAATGGAAGACGCTGCAAGGAAATACTAAACGTCTATAATAGAAAATGTAAGCAACGGACTAAGAGGTTTAAATTGAAACACTATATATAACAGCCGAAAAAACAAAAAAAGCATTTTTTTTTTTTTAAAAAAGCTGGCAAAATATAAAAGAAGCTAGAAAGAAAGAAGAGGAAAAGGATAATGGCGGAATGGTGCATTGCTTTTGGTCGTAATACGAAGGGTGGATTTAGTTGCCGTCTTGCAGAGAGCGGGTTAAATGGAAAGAGCCAAACATCATTTCAAAATAACTTGGCTTTATTCCAAGATTCGATTCCTCAAGCAGAGCCAATTGAAAAAAGTAGGGATAAAAAAGCGCAAGTCCTGGAGTGATTAAACAATTTCACGTGACAATTTTTCAAACCAGACAAATACGACGAAGATTGGGGAAGAAGATGCATCAAAATAAGATGATTTCAGGGGGAAATTGTTGTTGACATTTAAATTGGCTGCAATTTTTTCCATTTCCTCCAATTGTTCTATAAATGCAGTTTTCTAGCAAGCTCTTTCGCCGTCCCTTTGCTCCTTTGAAAAATAAAGATAAATTGCAACAGATTTACTTAAATCTGCCCCTTGTGAATAGTTTGTTTATCATAGCTCGTTTCTAAGAGAAATTAAAGAGGAATATATTTTTTTCCCGGTTTATTCACCCCCGAAGAATTAGAAATGAGGACAGAGATCTAAATCTAGTGGATATGATTTGATAGACATTCATATGGGTGGGTTCCGTCTTGCTAATTATCTTGGTGAACCCTGATGGGTGGTGTTGGTCGTTGCTGGATGTAATTTTAGCCACTTATTTAAATTTATCGTTTCGAGTCTGCTGTACGTTGCTAAAAATAACTCAAAGGATCTGCAACGTGTCTACGCAAAAGACCATTACAACACATCTAAATAAACATTTAGTAATTGAACTAAAGGGGAAAAAAAATGAAAGGAAAAACACTGTTCGCGACTAAACACTTAAATTGAAAGCATTTGCGTTGAAGTGTTTACAATATTGATACATGCTAAATCTTACATGTCAACATCACACATCCATTTTAAATCACATAATCTCCCATGTATATAAACATGCATAGTCATTCATCATTTCATCATTTTATCGTGATAAAAATAAAAAAATAACGTCAAAGAATTTCAATTTAAAAAAAAAATATTATTCATATTCTAATATACCGAGCGAATTAGAAAATTGTTTTAAATGTAGTCTTGAAATCCATCGATCTAAAATTAACCTTTTCAAATTATATTCCTTAGAAAATTCAATTTTACAATCTTCAAAATTGCAGGCAATATAAATCTGAACGTTTTTTCTTTTAATGGACGTATGCGTTATTTGCCCGTCTATGTTTAAGCGACGGATTTTATTTCAGCACACATTTCTCAAACTGGGAAATGACGTTGCTATAGAAACTCGCTTGTGTGAAAAGAAATAATTATTTTCATTCTGCCAAAAAAAAAAAAAAAAATTTTTTTAAAATTCAATCAATACGAAAAAGTACTTGTTAAGCATCAGAAATGAATGAATAAATAAAAATGTGGTGTACAAATAATCCATATAAATATTTATGGTACCCACTTACGTGAAGTGACAAATGCTGCCTGACAGTTTCACAGTTATCACTTTTCCTTTAAAAATACAAACCGACCTGCGCACAAAAAAAGACATCAATTCGTATCTCTTTTATTTACTTCGCTCGGAAAAGATCCTCGTCAATTGCAATCATTTACTTTCATTAGTCTCACTAAACCATAAAACGAATCTCATTAGAAATGAATTTGTCTTTGTCGATAAATATCAAAATGATAAATACGGCTCGAGCGCTTAACTTTTCAAGAAAACCACAGGGATTAAAAATCCTTTCAACGCAGTAAGATGAATTAGGGTAATTTCAATGACACAAATGGATTCGCGGGTATAAACAAAAACATCAAAGAAAAAACTAAAAAAAATTCTAATTCCCCAAAAACGCAAATAAAATGAAAATAAAACAGCAGAAATCGCAACAACTAACTGATAAATCCATTGCTGCCAATTCCGCAATTTCCAGTCCCAGTGATTGCTTGTTTGTTTACATTTGTTTTGTGTTCAGGTAATTTATCCACCTAAATCACTTATACTTCCATTCCTGTACAAGCTCGACGTAAATGAATGAACTGTTTACTTAGAACAACACTCGTGTGTTATAGCCTCTTTAGGGAGGCATAATCAAATTAGAAAATTAAAGGTTGTAAACTCAGGCAAACGCAAAATGGAGCATCACACATCAGCTTTGTTGCCGCTCCAAATTCGTTCATCAAATTACGACCAATTTTTGTAATGTTATAGTCAAGTTCAACTATGAATACTTTAACATAAAAGACGGACTAACAAAATTCAATAAAAGCTGTTCCCATAAATGCTTAAATACGTTTCACACCACCATAAAGATAGACATAGGTGGCCTGCAAATGCACTGTATATTCAATGCACAGTGCCATGTAATTTGCCAAATTGATGCCATTAGTTCACATCTGTTTTATGCCCCACACAGCAAAAATAAAATTAATAACGTGGCAAATAATCTAAGTGCATTTCGGTCTATGGATAATCAAAAACATACTAGAAGAGTAAAAATACAGCACCAAAAACAAGTGCTCGGTTGATGACAAAGTATTTAAATATAACAGGAAAAACAAGAGCTGTATTTTCGAGTAATGATGTGTAGAAAAGCTATTTCTCCTGAGTATTTATTTCTATGGCGATGCAATAAAGAAAGTAGACGCGAGACATTGTTTTCATTTGACTGAACAGAATGCATCTATATGGAAAAACATGCGAACTTTTATGTCGGAAAAAAGTTCCAACAAAGCACGTTAGAAAGTACGAACCGTTTGGTTTTAAATTGATTCTTGTCACATATAGCTTGGGAAAAAGAAATAGAATCTTCACTCCAGTATTTTTCTATACTCTCAACATGTGTTTGGGTAATCAATAAACGCAGCCAAATGTCACGGATACGAATGATACCCTTTTCAAACAACTCGCTGAAACTAATCAATATAGTTTTGGTTTGCCAACAAAAATATGAGATTCTGTCATTCACATTTATCGACGATAAAAGCTTTTCGAAGAAATTAAATTCCTTGATCTCCTGATCGGTAGATACCGACCGTATCATTCAATTTTCTTAGAGAGTGATCAGAAAATCTGAAAAATCTAGAATAGTCAGCATTTTCTGCTTCGCGAAAAAATTATTCAAACCAATAAAAATAAAATTTTCGAATTTTTAAATTTTTATCACGAACATCGAAATCTGGATCAATAATTAGATTTTTTTCCCCCTTCTACCATTTCATTTGTATATATATGTATAGCGACAGTTCATACATAATTCATCAAAAATTGGTTTTAAAACTGAGTTTTTAACATTCTAGCGCATTTTATTCCTGGAAGAATCTAAATTAATATTTGTTTTACGAGAAAGAGGAAATAAAAAACTGAAAAAACAAAAACCATCCAGATTTCGTGCCCGCTGTAACGTATCAAAATCCATACTAAAGAAACGAAGGCGCGTAAACGCTTTCACTGCAAACTTTAATTCAAACCATAAACAAAATTAAAATGCACACGTCCAGTAATTGGGTGCAGCGGGCAATTTAACGTCAGTAAAATTAAAAAATATAAACGAGGAGAAAAAAAAAAAACAGCGATTTCTAAAACGCTATAGCGTTTATAAATAAACCCCTTTAATATTTTATTAAAATCGATTTCAAAAAAAAAATTTTCAACTGAGAAATGTGGAAAATATCTTGAGGTGCACATCACATTCATTTCTTTTTGACGTTAATCAAATTTGTCATGCCGCAAAAAATTGTTATAGGATCTAAGTTAGAACAGCACCAACCAAAACCGGCTCTTTACAGGCCATTTTTTAGCCCTACATCTCGTCAGCCCGATGCTGATGTGGACAACATGTTATTCATTCGCAAGCGATGCGCCAATGTCAGATGCTAACTAAGCACTGGTTAGGTGCTGCTGTCATGGACTTGACTCTTCACATTGACTAGTCTTTAACACTTCTCCAAACCCACTTCCTCCCATGTCCCTAAGGCTTTGCATCACATGTCATTACTCGCTCGCTCTTTCTCGCTCTACAAGCACGACTTGTTTCCATGGGGATAATTGGATTGATACTCAACCTCTGGGTTAAGGAAAAATCATGAGGCGCTTGTTTCCAGTGTCACGTGATATAAATATAAACATGTAATAATAAAAAAAATGCTAAAGTTTTAGATGTAGCTATTTTTTGACATGTGGTAGCTGCTGTAGCTAAGGTTTCACGTTTGACGAGTGTTAGAGATTAAACTCAACATGTTTTTTTAATGCGGCTGACTGACAGTCATCCTGCTCATCACGCTTTCAATGTTAATAATTGGAATTTAGTCAGAACTATGAAAACTACGAAAATATTTAATTCGATATTAATTTGAAAAGTAAAAATTAATGTTTAAAAAAAAAATTTTTTTTTTTTTTGGTGAAGATTTTTCTAATATTTCAACAGTCCTATATTTCATTTAAATAATAAAAAAAAAAAAATTCCTTGTACCGGTAAAAACTCAGTTTGATGTTAGACCCCGAGTAAAGCCCATCAATCTTGTCCGAGATTGACAGTCCTATAATTTCAATTAGAAAATCTCTCCACTCTTTTGTCCACCCGAATCCAAACTATCAACAAGAGTACAATTAACTCAACTGGCCAATCATGTTGACATTGCGAGAGCTGCAGGAAGACTCTCCCTTCTTTACATGACAGTACTTTACCCCATAGAGAGTACAGACAGAGGTTAATGAAGGGTAACGACCCCAGTCACACTTGTTTTTCCCTTTTATTGAATTCCAAACCACAAATTACGAGATACCCCTTTTTATATGAATTTTCAATGCAAACGACGCCAACCCTGAACCTTAATGCACAGGAGATGTCGGCGACACTGCAGGGGACAAGATAACAGTTCGGTGTCTACGAGCAAAGAGTATATGTGTGTGAAGTCAACCGAGCTTATCGAATTCCCGTGGGTCCCTATGGTCATTCTATAATGCCACTTTTCACAAACAATGTCTTATCAAAACAAATGTTGACTCGGGATTTACTAATGCTGTCATTAAAATACCGAATTAAGTGATAATACTCAATAGTGCGCATTAAAGAATACATTTGCAATTTATCGATCCAGTCTGCATTTAACGTGTTTGTCAAATTACAAAATTAATAAAAATATGCAAAGTAAATAAATTTTCAATCTCTAAAAAAAAGAAAAATGGTAATTAAGCTTTTAAAATTAGAAACTCCGATAACACACGAGTATAATACAACAAATTTTAAATTACAATAGACAAAAAAATGTAAACATTGTTGTGTTCCGGTATACTGAAACAAAAATATTTACTTCAATGCAGGCAGCTATAAAAACAATGAAGAGCCAAATGATAGCATAGATGAGAATCACTGATCAAAATAGTTGTAGACAAAAGCTGTTTAGAGACCCCAAAACTGCTCAATGGATGATTAAGAACATATTAAAGCAGTTGGAAACCAAGCCCCTGGGGTGACATGAGTTTACAGCTCTTTGATGGGGAAATGAATCGTCCTTTAAACATCAAAGTCGTGACGAACTTTTTAACGTCCCCATTTTAAGTGATTCTAAATCATCGCTTGTACTTGAATTATTTTTAATTTGCCATCCTGAAAAAAAACTTGGCTTAATTGCCGAATTTGGCTAAAGATTAAAGAAATTACGATATCAATCTTTTTCCTTTTTTAATACCGTAATGTTTACCGCACTTGTAATTTTATATTTAAAAAAAAAAAATTTAAAAAAATTGCTCGGTTTAATTTTAGATGAAAAAGTTTATGGGAAAAAATTACAAAGTTATGAGTACATAGCGGGGGTTAAAAAAACAAAATGAAACCTCATATATAAAGAATTTCCTTTTCTTTTTGGATAAGTGCCTAGAATAACTACACAAATGTCTCCTTGTTTTATTGCGGAAAAGCAAATACCATCAAGAGAAAAAACACTTCAGGTAAAAATTTCAGAAGCAACTAGTACGTAATGTATACATAAATGATAAATTAAAGTTAAAACCGTTGCGCACAATGAACAAATTACACAAAGCTTTTATTATCCCTTTTTAGCGTATTTTAAACGGTTTACGAAGTTGTAAACAATTTTTTCTCTTAAAAAGTTGCTGCTTTTAATAAAACTCCGGTTTATTCTAAGCACTGTAAATTTGCACCTGCGAGGAATATGGAGTGAAAGAGGGTTTAATTCCCACACAAACTAAATATAAACCGTTCCATCTTTTTAGCCAAGGCACCACATTCCGAGACTCGGTAAAAAAAAATTCATTTTTAGAGTCAAGGTTTAAATAGACTCCTCTCCGGCAGAGCCAATTACATTTTAAAAATTCACACTACTATACCGCCTTTTTTTTTTTTTTTTTAACCATTTGCAAAATATTTTAGAAAATCGACTTTACATTCTATATTTCTTGTAATTGTGTCTTTCAAATAGAATATGATCTACGGGAAATAGTCTTTGATCAGTGAACAACAACGTTATCAATTTCAGACCGAATGTGGTATCAATTTGATCCGTAATTGATTTTAAAACTAAAACTTTTATCTTTTTTGAAATTAAGCCATGAAAATTCATCATGTTCAACTCGATTACCACATGTCAGATCATTTTCCACCTCATCAGGTATTCTTTTAAATATTTTATGCTCCATTGGGATTTAGACAAATTAAGTGGCTACATTTAAAATATAAATAACAAATAACAACGTAAGTAAACAATAAATAAAAATTCAATAAAAACATCAGAAATTGATTATTTTTTTTTCTTTCTGAATACATTTTTTCTTACAAAATTACATTTATTCCCTAAAACAGATTAGATGTTGTCTATTTCCCCTAGTTTTTTTTTTTAAATTTGCATAATCGAATTTCACCACGTTTCCGCAAAAAAATTCATCAACAAATTTTCAGCCAATGAAACATACATATTCACGCCTTAACCAATTTCAAAATCGAAATTATTTTTCAAACACATCATTCTCCGACCTTAGATATTATAATAGCCAACTTGACATGTATATTAAAGTGTGTGAGCAACCTGATGATAATTACTGTAGGCTGATAGCAATTTCCTCTGGTTTCTTGTTCAAATCTTGTTAAGTCTGCCGTCAGATCATCTACGTACTCACTTAATGTTTTCAAACATACACCTGACGTTCAAGCAAAAAAAAACTCATGAATAAAACGTATCCATTTCATCATATTCTCTCTTTCCACCGTTACACACCCTCATATTTACATACAACCCATTCATTTTTCAGTTCCGACAATTTTTATATATAATTTGGTAGTCCATGTTGTGGTAATAATGTCAGTTTAAATTTTAATGTTACACACGATGTGCGTGAAAAAATGGGGCATTGTTTTTTCACATAAGCATTATCAACGTTTAATTAAACAATTTTTTTTTATTGAACCATTAATTATAACCTCACATATAATCCTTTTTAGATGCAAGTAAAAATACTGTCGGTAAAAATTGCTCAAATTATTTAATAAAAAAAAAAAAATTTCAATTAAATTTTTTTTTGACGACACAAAAACAATACTCGTTTCCAATTTCCACTCGTTTTCCCTTTTTTTTTCTTAATCAGAAATGAGGGAAACCTTTCATTTCCATATATCGATTCTCAAATAAAAAGAAAAAAAGAAAAAAAAAATTCACAGCCATCTTGAACAACCATCAAGGAAAAAGAGAAAGGGCGGAGAAAAACAGCAAAAAGGTCAGAGAGAACGATTTTAAATTGAACTGAATTTTAAAAAAGACAAAAAAGTATAGTAAAATAAAGCTTACACACACAGAAAAAGAGAGAGAAAGAACAATTAACAACTCAACGTAAAAAATAAATTTATAAAACAAAAAAAAAAACGAAGCAATAAACTGATAAAATTCACATGTACTTGAAATTTAATCAAACCAGCAGGGGATTTTATTTTATTTTTTCTTTCCCGTGGCAACAAATAAAAAAAATTTCCTGCTTTTCTATTCTTAGTGGACGTATCGTCTTTCAAGTCATCCACGTCCCGTTTCTCACCTGAAAACTGTCTGATTGACGTCAGAGAAAGTATGGATTCAACTTCTTTAAATTTATTTCCATACACTTGTTCAATTCATAAAACTAAGCAACAACAACTTAAACTTTATCTTCAGTTACATCGCTTAACTCAAAGGAACCTCTTTCACGCAGCCGAAATTAAAAGATGAATTTAAAAAAAAAAATGAGAAAATTGAGACAGTTGAAGTAAAGCAAACTGTCAACTTTTTCTTTACTAAGTGCAGGAGATAATTTTTTTTTTTTACATCGTTTGTTTATATTTACATATATTTATCACTTGCTCAACAAACAATTAACTCCTGAATTATTTATAATTCTATTCAGTGAACAACAGGTAAACACAGTTCACACGAGCAAACAGTAAAAAAATTCACAGCATTCGAATTAATCGTAATAATACCTACAAACGTTTTCCTATAACATTAAAATTTCTTCTATCTCTTTTCTATATAATCACTATTTTTTTAAATTTACTTTATTTATTTAAAAAACAACAACGGTTCTTGCATATCGTTCCTTCCCTTCATAAGTACCACCAGCATTGGCCCAAATTTAGATGCTGAAAATGCTGAAAATCTCTTACTCTTTGCCGTTTGAAAATTAAAACAATTAGACACGTCAAACTTACTGACAGATGACGCCAAAGGAAAAGTGGGGAAATGTTTTTGGTAGAGAGGGAAAAGGGTATTAAACGAATTTGTTTGTTTGAAAAGGTCCTTTTCTTGTATTTCCTTATTTCCTTTCCATTCCTTTCTTTTCCTTTCTTTTCCTTTCCTTGGTTTTCCTTTCCTTGGTTTTCCTTTCCAGGTGAAGCAAGATTTGACTGAACATCACATCACATCAATTCATCATGATCATCAACAATTCATCATCATCCATCAATTAAGTTGCAGTTTGTTTGCGTTAATCTTTAGCGTACCGATTATGGACGACGGCTTCAGAAGAGCGGTAAGTGGTGGTCCTGGTGCAAGTCAGGTCCAGATCGTCTTCGGGACTCTTAAAATACAGACAACACCTACAAAACACACTTTGGATCGTCTCTTTGAAGGCGTAGCGGAAATCTCGGTTGAAGTAGGCGTAGATGATGGGATTGATGGCGGAATTGAAGTATCCTATCCAAAAGAGCACGGGCACAACAATGTCAGGCAGTTCACAGTTTTCTTCGCCACAAAGAAAAAAAATCAAGTACCACAAAAAGAAGGGTAGCCAGCAAAGAATGAACATGCCCATTATGATTCCTAAAGTCTTAGCCGC
Organism: Strigamia crassipes; assembly: GCA_034683725.1. Taxonomy (NCBI): domain Eukaryota; kingdom Metazoa; phylum Arthropoda; class Chilopoda; order Geophilomorpha; family Linotaeniidae; genus Strigamia; species Strigamia crassipes. The sequence continues at coordinate 8,168 of JAQFXT010000011.1, read as the reverse complement.
TTTGCGCTCCCTCTTCATCTTACTCATGTTCCTCTTGGTAGGGGTGGACGGGTCATTGTCGTGGTCCATGTCTTCGGGGTCACTAGGGATGGAGTTCTTGTTCTGCAGCATAACTGGACCTGGTCCATACGTTTTGTACATGAATTTCTCTTGTCGAGAAGCTTCGATATAGATCCTACGGTAAGTGAAGAGCATTATTACTCCTGGAATCCAGAAACTGATGCTGGACGAGATGACGGCGTACGGTCTGTTGACGACAAACTCGCAGATGGTGGGATCGGCCAGACGGCGTTTCATCGACGCCTCGGTCGCATACCAGCCCATGAATATGGGGATGAACGAGATGATTGCAGCCGACACCCACACTATGACCAGCATGATAAAAACCCGTTTCCCAGTCATTTTGAGGGGGTACTCCAGAGGCTTGATGATGGCGTAGTAGCGGTCGACCGAGATGCAACATAGATGCATGATGGACGCCGTGCTAAAGAACACGTCGAACGTATTCCAGAAATCACACGCCACCGGCCCGAAAATCCATTTGCCGAGAAGTTCGTAGCTCGCGTTGAAACTCATGGCTAAAAGAGCGACTAGCAGATCGGCACATGCTAAGGAAACTACAAAAAAATTTGTAATCACACGAAGTCGCTCGTGTCTGATCACACTTAGGATGACTAAAAGGTTGCCAAACACAGCTGACACTATGATAAATCCCATAATAAAAGACCTGATCACCAGGACTAACATCTCGTTCCATCCTTCGTCACTAGCGTCTCCTACCTCTAAACTGCCGTTTGGTGAGTGAGTAAAATTGTCCGCACTTGGGCCTTGATCTGGATCCCCCGAGCCCATGGGGCTCACCGTCGGATCCCCCATGGTCCGATCTCAACGCTGGTCCATCATCGACTGAGCCATGCACTGCGCCGTGTTCACGTCATGAGCACCGCGGCATTGTGGGAGCTTCTGCGGCACAGGCGAGTTCGATCGACCGAACCCAGGGAGGGGAAGCTAGACACAGAAAAGCGAGAAAACATCAATATTAAGAGACAACAACATCCAACAACATCCAACAACCGTTTGCACATTTTCTCTTTTAAATATCAAACATCAATCAACACTATCTCAAATAAATACATTTTAAGAAAATTTTAAATTTTTAAAAAATTTTTAAAAAAATATTAACATTTTACAGTTTTTTTTTGTCTTTTTTAAAAAATAGACTAGACAAACAATGACAAAGCATTTAATTAAAAATAACACAATTCTCACTTGTGCTTTCATATCCGGCCTAAGATCTCAACTAACCGGAAACCAAGCGTGCTAGTCCAGAATGATTTCTCATTTCACCCTCTGCATGCAGTTCCGTTTTCCAATTTCCCTTTACCCGACTTTTATTACCTCCGATTAGATGAAATTCCTCTAAAGATGATGAATATACACAAGCATATACATCCCAAATTCACATGATTCACTGTCCACACCTACCAACAATTTATTCCAAAAATTATACCAACTTGATACCCTTTTTCCAGTACTGCGTTACAAAGATAACAAAAAAAAAAAAAAAAAAAAAAAAAAAAATTAAAAAAATAAAATACAATGTGAATAGATAATTTTTATCAAACCCACATGAGGATTAGACAATACGATAAAAAGTTTAAACTCATAAAAAAAATTTTCCGAAGGAAATGAAGGTTATCAAATATCAAAACATTTGTTTTAAACAAATATTTTCTCGCAATAGAACAGTAAAGAAATAATTTTATCCGCTTTTACACAGTCAAATGCATCACCGGTTTGTTCGCGCCGATAACATATCACCTATTGCGGATCAAATGTCACGTGATTGTTTCGCACAAGCCTACTTGAGCCAAGAGTTATTTGATAGAAAAAAAAATTTCTGTCTCGAATGAGCGTGATCAATATGCGACAGTATGCCACAACCACAATCACTTAACATAATCTGCGTCATAACTAGAAATAAACAATTTATTTCTCAAATGTCAACGGATGGAATGCTTTTTGCAAAATGAACTCTCCAAATAAGACTAGAAATAAAATAAGTATACTACCCATAATAAATTTAAGTTAAACACACATTCGTCATTCTATATTCATGAGCGCTAAGTAATGTTTGTAAGACTCCCAATCGGTAATACCACTAAGTACATCTATGGGTGTGTGTTTTGTAAAGTGACAAGGTGTACTGGCCTACTGGGGGTATTTTTAGTTCCAAAAAGACAAACAATTAACAGTTGTTTCAATTTATTGCCTCATTTTTCACTTTCAACTTCATTGAACATAAAAATTTAACGCTCTTTATGTATGCGCATGTCAAAATATCAAATGCACCTAAAGATTAGAGAATGCACATGATGAGAGGACTGATATTCGCTGAAATTTATCAGAATAAAATTATCAAAAATTCAAAAGTTAAATATTAATAGAAAAATAAAAATGCCAGAGTGTTAATGTCCAATGAAGGTTATCATGGTATATAAAAATCGATTGGCATACGATTTATTTGATAAAGCCACGTCATTTCAAATATGTTAACTTTCAAACGTGTAACTCATTCAATTGACTGAAAATAACCACTTTGATTTTATTAAATTTGAAGAGACATAAATCTCCATTTCTATCTGGATTAAACTAATAACATTTTTGATTAAATTTCTGAATTTTCAAGACTTATTTACTGTACAGCTTGTCCCTATATGAATTCAAAACTTAATTGACCGGAACAATATCAATTCCAAGTTTAATATTCTATATAAGTGCGAAATGCTAACAGAACCCAAACATTAAATTTGTTTTTATTTCACTTTCAAACCAAATGAGATCATGAGATTCTGCGCGTAAATACTTTTAAGTTCAAAATTATCATCCGAAGACTTTACAAACAATACCCTATTGTCAGAAGCACTAAACCATATTATTAGGCTGTAACTAAAACTCCTACCCTAACATTTTCCTTAATTTATTCTATGCGCAATACTACGACAAAATTCCAATCTTCCATTGTATTAATATAATTTATTTCTAGTCAATTTTTCAATAAAATATAAAAAAAAAAAAAACGTTAATTTACACATCTTGTCTTAAAAACTGCAAAACAACAACAAATCTTTATGTGCGACATTAATTATGTTTCCTTAATTATAAATTTAAACATTGATTGCTCGACAATTATTGAAAATCCAACCTAACCAAAGAAATTAAGAATAAAAAAACTCAAGTTTCATTAATGTTGAGAGGATCAGTCCTCGAAGCTCGCACAAAAGCGCAAATAAAAGTCGTACACAATACGAGTTAATTTATTATTAAATGAGCAAATCAGATGACCACTGTGTTCAATTTATCGATCTAAACGTCCTCGAGACAATTGTCATTTTCCCAATTTCGCCTAACCTGTATTTACTGGCATTTATATCTTCAAGAGTTATATAACATCTTCACAATTGCAAATTCAAATACCACTTTAATCCTTTTAATCGTCAATAACAAGCCCAAACTTTATAATTAAAATGTAATTGAATTTTTAATCGTCTTTGGCAAATATTTTAATGTTTACTTTTGATTTCCGCATCAGAAATGTTATAAAAAGTGAATAAACCAGAAAAATCAATGGGATGTAAGGCAACCGAGTAAACAAACTGTCAACTGATGTGTTCGACGAAAAATAATCCTATGGATACAAAATGGCGTCTTAAATTGATCCCACTAACTTCCAACCCATCTGTTTTTCACTTGAGAATGTGCAAATGAATACTGCATTTGAATTACGAATGAAAAATTGAAAAAGTGGGCGTTCCTTTCTCTCATTTCACATCCAGCCTTTTTGTCCCACACCCACTTAAATTGATCAAGACGAAGGTTTATTTGATGCCAGAAAGGAAGAAAGAAAAATTAATTTGGATAATTGATAAAAACTTGAATGGGTTTCTTGTAATCATTTTTTTTTTTATCTTTAGTTTAACCGTTGCCTAAGTTTTTAGTCCAATTTTGTGTGGAAATGTTTTCCTATCAAGTGAAAAACAGCGCACTAACTCACTGATGCAGCTGCATTGTCTGCCCACACGTTTTGGATTGCAGCAGTGTGCATTATGACCTCATTATAACAACCTCTTAAAAAGATGCATTTTTTTTCTTCTTTTTTTTTACTTTTTAGTGCCAGTCAAAGTTGATTTACAGTTTGTTTATACTTCTGCAAATACTTAGTCGAATTCAAAGCACGAGTTAAATAAATGTATGTAAATAGTTTACTACTTATTTTCTTCAAATATATTTACACGGTAATCAATTTTAATTAACTAGATTACTCAAAATTCACAAACCGGAAACAACCTTTAAAATTTCATGTTATTCTTATATTAAAAAAAAGAAAAAAAATGTATGCCGGAATACATTTAATCATTTTTGCTTTCAACTTCCCGTAATAATAAAAAATAAATTTAAATTATTCATTACGTAAGACCATTTTTTTATTATTTAAATTTTTTTTTATTTTTTTTTTATTATTAATATTATTTTCAAAGTCGTTGAAAATTTCTTCGTTGATAATTGAACTAAGATCCTTTTGTGTGCATGCATTCGATACACAAATCAGGCTTAGTCATAATACAATAGTTGAACATTCATGATGTCACATGACCTTGTCACAGAATCCAAAGTGGTTACTGCATTAGAGGCTTTCCTAATAAGAACTCTCTGCACTTCGACCTTCAAGGTCCACTCACATTTTTATTACGTCATCATTCGAGTTATTACTTTCTTTCAATAAGATCATTTCGCCCATGAATAATTTTTTCCTCTGCAAAGTTATTTAAACGAACTATTGTTTATAAAAAACACATAAATTTGGAGTTATAAATTCAAAATCATATTTAATTGATTGATTTCGCATGTGCAGACGTTAAAAATCAATCAATTGTATTAGCATTAGAATGATCTGGCTTTTTAAAAAATAATATCGACCGGGACTTAAAAAAAAGAAAAAAAGTTTTAAAACTTTGTACCTATATAAGCTAGTACCAAAAATTACACGTCAACCCTGGATTATCTAAAAATAATGAACTCTAGTCTCCACATTTTCTTAACAATTACGCACCGCTCGAGACGTAAAGGAGAAAATGATGATTTCAAAGATATGTCAAGGACAGGTTGAGAATTTTTTCCCATTAAACTAATTCCGCTTACAGAATAAATTAAGTGCATTGTAATATAGTTAAAGTAAAATTTAATTTAAAAAAATTTAAAAAAACCAATTCCATCTCAACCAAAATAATTATTCCACCAAAAATCAATATAAAAATATAAATAAATAAATACGAAAAGAAAAATAACATAGAAATAAAACTAAGAAGTTCTGTTTAAACGATGATAATAGCCATAGCAATTTAATGCCATTAAAAGTATTTTTCGAACTACTTACTCTCTTTAGATGTTTATCTTGCACTTGCAAATGAGTGATAATTTTTTACTCGTTTCACCAGATATGGAGTGAAAAACAAGCAAGATATACAGAAATACACAATCCGAAAATCGTATTAAAATACAAGTGCGCTTTAAATCATTTAAAATTTAAAAAAAAGAATCATTTCCTGGCCATTTTCAACTCACTCGCGTATACACTTTTTTCAACAAAAAAATCTAGTACGTTGAAACCATAAAAAATGAACTTACTTCGATAAAATATAAACAAAATAGGAAATGTAGAAACCCACGAGCTGAAATAGCACACAAACTCGTCTCGTGTCTCCTTCCCCTGTCTGCTTTGAGCGATACACGCAACTTTGCGCACGCGCATTCCAATCTGACTGTTGTCTGCCATCTCTGCCACAGTCAGATAGGTCCTTGGAGTTGACCACGTGATAACTCCATTGCCCTGGAAACTCGTGAAAACTCACCACCACGCACACACGCCAACTGTGGCAAATCGTCAGTCATCACGACTAACCCCTATAGCAACATAATGGACCCTCTCATTTCGTCAGAATGAATGAAATAGGCGCGTTACTATACCGGGGTTAATCACAAGATGTCGTGGTGCCAATTTATTGTACATTTCAGGCCAACAACGTATTTTTATTACAAATAAAACTCACTCGAGAAAAATCTAAACTTTATTTTCAAAACATATAATCGAAGAAAAGGTCGTTGGACCTTTTAACCTTCAGCCATTAATAATAAACTTATACAAATTACGACTTGTGCTCACTTGAACAATCAAATTCTTCCGAGGCCATTTTTATTGTAAAATTAAAAATGAATACATTTTTAAAAGCAGAATTTTTTCGAACTAAGTGTTCAGAAATTATTCCATTTTATTTATAAATAAAAAAAAAAAAAACACTTGGAGAATAAACGAATCTTATTTTTATCTTAATTACATCTAAGATCGATCTGTTATTGAGTTTTTAAAGTTCCAACAAGTAGACAGATGGCGTTAATTGGTTGTTGTAAACAAATAATGGGTTTTTCCAGTGTCTATATTTTTTAAATACCAAGCACGAGATTTTCTTTTTAATCCATATTAACACTTAAAGCCAATTTTAGTCTAATGCATTTTAATCACAGCACAATTAATTGTCTGTTGAAAACTTCTTGAGTTTTAAAACTAACTTCACATGCTCGCGTTGTTGCTTAAGACTTAATTGCGTTGAAAATTGTTTTCCTATTTTCTTATTTATTTTTTAAGATTTTAATTGCTTTCACTTTTGTTTTCTTTGTGTGTTTTTTGTTTTTATTTATTTTTATTTGTTTTCTTTTTTTTTTTAATTCTTATTATGGTGCGGAGAAGACACGATATAATTTCTCACACAGGATTTCCCTTGAAATTTTTCGATTATATCACATAAATGACTGTAATCAAACGTATTTATTTCCAATTTTAGTTCAGTTAATGGAACCTCCGCAAAAATGAAATAAAATTAGAAATGCAAGTTATAATTATACGAAACGGAAGTTTGTATTTTCGTTTTACTTCCACTCCTAAGTAGCTGTTAAAAATGTCTCAGTACTATTCCATTTACTCGGAAATTGATGTTTCTCAAGGTTAAAAATCTCAGAAAAATTACAAGTAGAAAGAATAAAAACAATTTGAGTGTTATTATTATTAATTAGAAGAATTAAATGTCAACGAATAATTAACTATTTGTCCACAAATTTCGAAATCTTTAAATATATGTGGAGAAAAAGAAACAAATATTTTAATTGCTGTATTATTAGTGTATTTTTCTTAGTCATAAAAAAATGCAAAGAAAATAAATTTACACCGCTATACACTCGCCATTGCCATCTTTTGATGAAATTACAACATCGAAACAGTCTCCTTAATTTTTGACACTAGGTACCCTCAGTTAACGCTAGTTCAGTTGTAAGTACACGCTACTCGAGTCAGAACATCACTGGAAACGGTTGACTTGAAAGTTGAAATGCATAAACGTGCGCCATCTATTGCGAGTTGATATAATCATAGGATTATATCATTCATCTTTATTCCTGCACTGAGCTATTTTAGTTCGCGAACCAAACATCAAAACACTAAATACCATTTCTTAATAACAATGTGCAGTTAACAATTGAAATAAATAAAAAAAAACATAAAAATTTCAAATTGTTTTTTCAAAGCACCCCTATCCCGGTCCCGGAATCCCGGCATGTTTTTTAGTATCAAAATCCCGAATCCCGACATTTCAATACAAACATTTTTTTTGGAAAAATGTATTGAATGAGCTAAAACACGATTTCCTGGGACGGAATTTGCATAGCTGGCGCTGATGCAGAGATGCAGACAAAAAAAATCAGAATTTTCCGAGACGTTTCACGCAACACATTATAATCCATTTTTTAGTTTAAACATGAACCAAAGATAACATGGACACGTTTCCATGTGTTCAGACAGTTATGCCACCGGTGGCGCCACATGCAAACCGCTTTGCATTCTGGGAGGCTTTTCCGTAGCAAGTTTTTAGTCTGAAATTGAATGTTTCAGACCAAAAATAAATCCTGTAGACCAAAAACGTATATTTTAGACCAAAAACGAATATTTTAGACCAAAAATAAATATTTTAGACTAAAAACAAATATTTTTAGACTAAAAACAAATATTTTTAGACCAAAAACGAATATTTTTAGACCAAAAACGAATATTTTTAGACCAAAAA